>CAJNJA010013243.1:0-12482 GCA_905231915.1 Symbiodinium necroappetens | reverse complement strand
CTCTCTCTCTCTCTCTCTCTCGTGGACTCACCCTAAACCCTATACCCTAGGCCCTAAAGATGGATCTTGGAGTCTCGCTCCACTCTCTCTCAAGAGCAAAGATGTCTGCAGTGCTTCAATGTTCGCCTCCTTCGTAGTGACTTCTTCCTTTATTTCAGGACCTATGGGTGGCTCGCTGAGTCGGTCAGGCTCTGCCTTGTGCTTCCTGACAGTAGCGACATGCCGCAATAAGGCTTCCACCTCCGAGCTCAAAGACCCTGGATTCTCTTCGGGCTCCATCCCGATGTGAGCTTCCCAGCGGTCGAACTCCTGCATGACGACGTCGTTCTACTGGTCCAGGAAGCAATTCGCCGCAGCCTTTTGTACCGACGCATGGTCGCCAGCAACGATGTTTTCCATCTCCATGATCTCTGCCTTGAGCTTGTTGGCATTTGCCCTTTGCCTCCGCTGCTCTTTCATGTACGCTTCTCTGGATTGGCGTTGATATTCGCTCCACTGCTTGTCTTTCGCCACCAGGTCCGTTTTCAATCTTTGCAGTCTGCTTGTCGACTTTCTGGCCTGACACCCTGCAAACTCCACCCTATGCGCCCTAGCTCCTGAACGCTAAAACCAAAAAACCGTCAATTTCCGTCAATCCTGAAGCCTACAGGCCGGTTTCAGCCCTACACACAGCAAAACCAAAATCCCGCGCATCCTAAACCTCAAGCCAAACCTGCAGATCACAAACCCCAAGTCCTAACCCAAAAATCCATGAACCTATATTACATAAACCCTAAACCGGAAACCATAGCATAAACCCTACAAAACGCACTACAAACCTTTTCAGCACTCAACACTGAACCCCAATGCATCCGACAAATCTTACTTCATGTCGGGCTCCTGGGTAGGACAGCCCTCCTCAAGTAGAATAGGCAGGACCCTGAAGTAGAAGCCAGAGAAAGTTGGAACATCATTATCCGCATACCCTTCAAGTAATACCTGAAGTTTTACGGAATCCCCGCACTCATCATCCTAATTCATGTTCGTCTATGAGATGTGCTTGCTTAGGCACGTCTATAAAGAACACCCCGCAATACCCATGAAACTAGGCAACGTACTTGAAATCATATCAGAGATCCCTGTCATGAGAACAATCTGGTGTCAAAGTAAACCCTCAGCCTCCGCAATTGGGGCCCTAAGCCCTCACCCTGAACGCCCTCAACCCTAAACCCAAGGAGTGTAGGGGGCTCACTGTGTAACCTTTCTTAGCTACGTAGGAAACTCTGTCTGATAAGACATGCTTCCAAAAGCAGACGGTATTTGTAAGCGAAACGGCTTTCGGCAGCCTGAGCATATTATGACAATGCCTGGCAGGAAAGACACAGACAGGCATCCAATAGCCACGGGAATGGTCGAAGCAATGGGAAGAGAGTGAAGCCGAACCGTCAAGTCGGCCGAAAGACGCCATTACCACCGTCATGTCCATCCATCCAATTCTGCGCTCCGGTCCTCCAACAGGCTAGCTTGAGCTAAGACCGAGAAATCTATCCAGCCAGTTCGTTTTGATGTAAGCTTACAGCCTTGAACTCTTAGTTCTAGCTGCTGCGGAACGCCTGACCCCTCTAACATCGAAAAACAGATTTTACCTCATTTGGCCCATGGCTAGACCTTACTCGTGAGTCTCTACTACACCCCAAAAGCCGTGTTTCAGGCTCTGAACCCAACATGACTGAGCTCTGGTCAGCGCCCCAAACCCGCTCTCAACAGAGCCCTTCGTTCCAGGGCCCCCGACATCAAGTTCACGAACCATGCTGGCCGTGCAGTGAAGAGGTAGTAGGCCAGCACCACCAGCAGAATGAGCCAGAAAAGCCTTAGGGTTTAGGGTTTATAGGGTTTATAGGGTTTATAGGGTTTAGGGTTTAGGGTTTAGGGTTTATAGAGTTTAGGGTTTAGGGTTTAGGGCTTATAGGGTTTTCTTGTGGGGTTTATAGGGTTTATAGGGTTTATAGGGTTTAGGGTTTATAGGGCTTATAGGGTTTAGGGGTTAGGGTTTGCATCAACTATTGAACTAGATCAGGCAAGCTCCGGCGTCCAAAAGTCAAAATGGCTCAATGCCTGTCAGTCTGTCGCTCTCTCGCCTTCGGTTGCACCTGGATCCTACTCGCCACCTGGAGGTTCAGAGGTCCCTAAACCCTACACCCTAAAACCCGGTTGCGAATTTCAGATTCAGCCAGGCTTCTTGCAAGCCTTCAGGCCCTGACAACCCCCAACTTTTGCAACCTGAGCAACAAGATGCCCCAAACTTCCGGAAACTGGGCTGAGGGCCCTATAGAGTTCGGTCGTTCAGGGCTCAAGGTTAAGAGTTAAGAGTTGAAGGCTTTGGCGCCTCCGTGCAGATAGAACCGCCCGCAAAAAGGATGAACCCTCATAGGATCTCTACAAGAACAGCCCTCATAGAACCCACATCTCGAGAGAGTGATCCGGCCTGAATACATTTAGAGTCGAGCTGTGGGATAGCATGCTGCACATTTTACCGGGGGATAGTCATGAAGGAAGACTGCTACTGTGGATGAAGACTTTGTAGACTGGGGCGCACTTAAAGCCCCAACCCTTACAGGGCCTTAAGGTAGATGCACAAGTGCGTGCCCAGTCCGCCTACCACGGACAAACGTCATGCTCCTGTACAGAGTTTGCACAGCCTGATTAGCCCAGAGGGCCCCACGGTTGATGATATATATCCTGCATTACCTTAAGGACCCTACCCTACACTACCGGAATTATGGTCTATTCCTTATTACAGGATCTCATACGGTTCAAGGATAGGATCATGGCCTCTGCTCTTCAGGGTTGGCACACAAGACACAGGGTTTCGGATGACGCATGGCTGTCAGCTACAATGGGTTACTACTACAGTTACATTTTTTTCGTCAGAGTATCCTGGAAGGAGAACCCGCACTCCGAGGTGCTCCCAACAAACCCCTATAAGGTTTAGGGTTGAGGGTGTAGGGTCTAGGGTTTAGGGTTGAGGGTTTAGGGGGTTTAGGGTTTAGTATTGAGGGTTTAGGGTTTAGGGGGTTCAGGGTTGAGGTCTTGGGTTTTGGGTTTAGGGTTTAGGGCTATCAAAGGCACACACTTTGGGCCTACGGGGAAAAGCCGAAGGTCCAGTTTAACCTTTGACCCTTGGCACCTGCGCAGCCGAAACGTAAGGCCCCGGCATCCGAGAGGAAAGCCAGTCTTCCTGGACTGTTGAAGCAAAACCCAAAGGGTCCTAAGTACCTGTATAGTAGAACGTAGGGCTTCTAAAATAGGAAGTGTTATCATGGTTTGGGCAACTATCCCCTATACAGGTACGTAGGACCCTTTGCGAAAGAGGGTCAAAAGAATCAGCGCTGCGGGAACAAGATCTGGTTCTTTCCCGAAGCAAGGGACGGAGACATGTGAGTTGAGGTGCCAACGTCACAGGTAGGGACTAACGTTTTTGGGCTAACGCCTAGTATCAGGCTTATCCACTCCAGATCCCCGCAAACGAGGCAGAAGCAATTGACACCAAAAAAAAGCAATCTTAGTATAGGAGCCTGAATAATCAGACTGGGCGGCCACCTTATATATTCTGAAGGGAAACACGATTGCACCGGAGGTGAACAACTTGGAACTCCGGCTCTTAAGGTAATGGGAAGCGCAGTTCTTTGCTACTGCATGATGTGGGTCAAGTTGCATTCACCGCTACCTGCGTTCTCATCAAAACGATGACTGCAGCTGCCAATAGCAATGGAAAGAAACGCCACCCATTGTCCGGTTACGTGATTTTTGTTCAAATACGTACCCTCGTGATTGCAGACAAGCGCCCCTGACAGTCTTAGCAACATGCGAACATGCAGGATGAAAAGGCTGCTACTGGTAATCCAGCGAACGACGCCAGTGCCGATGACAAAAGCAACAAGAAAAGACGACGGCAGTTCAAACAACGACAGTAACCAGAACGACAACACGGAAACAAATCGGCAATTAGTAATTACGGTATCTAAGGTCGCGTCCACTATCTCATGTTTTCTGCTACCACTGTCGCAAGCTACCGCGTGCCAAGAGATCTGTAGAAACGGCATGTTGTGGACCACGAGCCGTGCACGGTGATGCTAGTTATTGTTCGCTTGTATTTGAAACGTTTGCGGACCAAAGTAGAAAGTAAAATCTGCGTGCTGCTTTACATGAAAGTTATGTTGTGATCATGGTGTTACGCGGTGGATGTGTATGTAGCTACTTCGCAGACGGAAACCTACATGATAGACACTTTAGATAGATCTAGATACAAACCTTGATATAGAAATAGAAACAGACACATACAGTGCCTTCACCATCGCCACTACAACAGCCCTTTCCATTCCCGAAAAGCAATGATGGGCACAAACAAGACCCTCAACATTCCCTGCAATTCTCGAGAAAAAATGGTGAAATTAAAAAAAGTGGCCCAGCATTCGTTTCCATTCGCGAAAAGCTAGGAGGACATAACAGATACGTTCAACTTTATTTACAATTCCCGAAAAGCAAGCAGGAACTCGAACAAGTTACTCAACATTCCTTCGAATGTCCGGAGCCAGGATACGTTTTACAAAGTCGCCCAGCATTCCTTCCACTTCTCGAAAAGCCAGAAATGACTTAAAAACCATTTGCAACGTCCCTTGCGATGCTCGAAAAGCTTGGAGGTGAAACAGTTGCTCAACCGTCCAGCATTCCCTCCAACTTCCGAAAAGCTAGGATAAACAAAAACAAGCACTCAACATTCTTTTCAACTCTCGAACAGCTTGGATCAGTTCAAAGTCGCCCAACAGTCTGTGCCACTCGCGAGCAACTAGGATGACCTAAAACAATCGCTCGACATTCCTTTCGATTCTGAAAAGTCTGGGTTATTTCAAAAGTAACTCAGTCCTGGAGAAGCTAGGGTAGCTTGACACAAATCGCTAAACATTCTTTTCACGTATCGAAAAGTCGAAGAGTTTAGGGGTTTAGTGTTTAACGGTTTGGGGTCCAGGGTTTAGGGTTCAGGGTTTAGGGCTTCAGGGGTTTAGGGTTTAGGGTTTTAGCGGTTTCGGGCTCAGGGGGGTTAAGGGTTACGGGCTTCAAGGGTTAAGGGTTCAGGGATTTAGCGGTGTTGAGGGTTTTAGGTTGGCATGGAAACCGCCAACGGCCCCAGTCGCGACCAAGTTTCCGAGGCGTCGTGGTGGTGGTGATGGTGGGCAGTCTTCTGTAGCTCTTCGCTGAGGGGGATCAACCTGGAAAATCGAAAACTGCTGTCACTTTGCTCCGTTCGTCATGTGAGAGTATATGGGTAGTTCTCCAAGTAGGGTCCCGTTTCGGGTCCTTCTTATAAGGGTGCCGTACCCTGTTGGGGATTGAAAAGGCGCTCTTATAAATAGGCCCGAAAGAGGACCTCATTTAGAGAACTACCCATGTAGTTCAGAGCTCTATTACAGTAAGGGCTACTAGAATGGGTTACTAGAAGGAGCTTTGGGATGCTTCCTGAAGACTGACAAGCCTGAGATATTTTAGGGCTAAGGGTTTTGGATTTAGGGTTTTGGATTCAGGATTCAGGGCTAAGGATTTAGGGTTTATGATTTAGGGTTTAGGATTTAGGGCTTAGGGCTTCCATTCGTCATTTGTAGTTCCTTAAGAACGGGTTCAAGAAGGGGTTCAAGCAGTGCTTGGGAAGTGTGATTTTCAGCGCTAGGGTTTGAGGAAACCCAAAGCATAAACCTAAACCCTCAACTAAAGCGACAATACATCTTTGCATTGAAAGCCTGCATCATCCATGCCTGATGTTATACAGACACCCTGGATAACTGTGACGTCCAACCCGAACCCAAATTGTGGAGTTCAGCTGTCAAGGCTCTGGGGTTTGAACTAGACAATGGGTAACTCGGATCGGAATGTTCGCAGAGAATCGCCTTGTATAGTGGAATCCTGAATGCTCAAAACCTTCGTACCTACATCCCCCCCCCAAAAGAAAGGGCTGTTTGATTCGGATCCTGCTCTCGGCAGTCTTCTGCCGTATGCCCGAAATCTCACCGACACCTAGCCAAACAGGAACATGCCAGAGCCTCTACTGACGTCAGAAGTTACACATATTTAAACCCTCATGGCACCCCATGGCAGAACCGCACTAGCAGCTGGCAGTGAGCCCGAAAGATTGACGACCTAACCAGCGGCCCAGACCCTCCAGGACGGCTCCAAAGTTGGGGTAGCTGTCCCTGCTTACCATCAAGCAAACCCTCAAGCAAACCCAAACCCGACAACGCCGGGTCAACCTGCAGACCCTAGACGCTAGCCCCCCTAACCCGAAAACCCCCTTAAAGAAACATTGAACCCTATGTACATCACATACCCCAGACCCTGTACTGAACCTTAAACCCTAAACACCCAAAAAAAAAAACATTTCTGACCCCCAGACCCTGCACTTTAAACCCTCCTGACCCTCAACCAGCCGGAGTTGCCCCGCGACTTCAGCGCGCAGCCCCGAGGACCGGGAGGACTCTGCGGCTGGGGGCCACAGCCGAGGGGGACCGGTCCTTAGGCTGTTGGCCTTTTTAGGGTTTTAGGGCTTGGGTTTGAGGGTTTAGGGTTTAGGGTTTAGGGTTTAAGGCTTTAGGGCTTTAGGGCTTTAGGGCTTTAGATTTTAGGGTTTAGGGTTTAGGCTTGAGGGTTTCAAAGGCTTTTGGCTTTCGGCTTCAGGTCTATGGGTTTCAAGGCTCAGCAGTGACTTTGCGGCGGGGGCAACGAAATAACAAGTCGCGATGCTCTCGTGTGAATACTAAGTCACTATGCACATGGTAGAACCAACCTCTTCCAGGTCTTCCAGCATGTTTTCCACGCAGGGCTCCCACCAAGCAGTAAGCCCTAAGCCCTCAACCATTCCGTGAAGGCTGGAGAGGTGTCTCCGATGCGTGCAACTGTTGTGGGTTTAGGGTTTAGGGGTTAAGGGTTTAGGGTTTAGGAGGCAACAGTCTACAGCGGTTAGGAGTTTGGAACTTCGTCTCCGTATCCTTGAAGCCTTCCTTAACCCGTATACTACATTCCAAACTAAAGGCTCTCATATCGGAAGCCAAACGCGCCGAATTCTAAAACCCTGAAGCCCGAAAAATTGAACCCAGAACAATTATTGAACCTTTCTGGAACGGACCCTGAAAGAAACCTGAAAAAGCAACCTTGTAGAAGCCACTGCACAACCCTCGTAATGGAAACCGTATGGAAACCTTATACAACCCTTTTATAGCGCCAAAGTCTTGCAGAGCCATTCTTGAATTTAGAGAACCCTCGTAGGATCCCTGTTGAAAACCCTTGTGGGACCCCTACACCCTGAAACCTAAACCCTAAATCCTAAACCCTGAAAACCTGAGACCCTCAACCCTAAACCCTGAAACCTAAACCCTAAACCCTAAACCCTGAAAACCTGAGACCCTAAACCCTAAACCCTGAAACCTGAACCCTAAACCCTAAACGCTGAAAGCCTGAGACCCTCAACCCTAAACCCTGAAACCTAAACCCTGAAAACCCTGAAAACCTTAGATCCTAAACCCTATAAATGCTATGGCTGAAAATATAAATCCTGCATCACCCCTAAATAAAGAATACACCGTAATTCCCATAGTTTACGTAGGGCTCCTTAAGGTAATGCAGGATTTCGTTCATCAACCGTACTTTCCCAAATCAGAATAGCAATTCCTAATATAGAAACCCTACATTCTACTATATAGGTACTTTGGACCCTTCGACAGCAACTCGAGTCCTAAGCCGCCCAGCAGAGCAGGAGGCGATTGGCCAGACCAGGGGGTGCCTCCGGCTGCGGCAGGGTCTGAGTTTAGGGTTTAGGGTCTAGGGTTTAGGGTTTAGGGCTTTATTGGGTCAAATCTCTACCGGTCCTATAACTTATTATGATCCTATCAAGGGGCCCTATGAGGGTCGGCTCAGGGTCTACTCATGTCTAATCTATACGGGTGCTATAATACGGTTGATGATCTAAATCTAGGGTCCTTAAGGTAATGCAGGATTTCGATCATCAACCGTATAATTTAGGATCCCCTCTAAGGCTTGCTAGAAGGGTCCTATGAGGGTCATGAGGGCTCTATACAGGTGCTCCGGTGGCCAGGGAGGTTGTGCAAGGGTCCTAGAGGAAGGCGTTTATGGCTGCGGGTTTAGGGTTTAAGGTTCAGGGTTTAGTTTAGGGTTTAGGGTTTAAGATTTAGGGTTTAGGGTTTAGGGTTGTATAACAAGGTATCTGTACGGCTGGTACCAGCAATTGCAGTGGTGCTACCTAGCACAAAGCACACATTTCATGTCTAGTCATACTTCAAGCGCCTGAGTACGTGTGTAGCGCTATGAATGCGGCACGAACACGTATGTTTCTAACTTTGCTGTCAATTAGTGTCCATCTTGAACCCACAGAACACAAAGCCGGCATGTCGCACCACATCGCTCATGTCGAACGCTGTGTCTGAGGGCACATCGTTCAGAGCCCTCGCCCAACGATGGTTCAAGACTCTGCTGCTCATTTTCAGGACACCCTAAACTCAGGGGAAAGAAGGATAATGCCCATCAAAGGTTGTAATCATACAGCTTAAGAAGCGTACAACTCCGAATTAGGAGGGCCTTTCGGCTGCAGGGGATCGCCCTAAAGCCTCTTGCTTCACGCAAGTAACATGCTTGAACACCATGTATCAGGCCTTAAAGCTTCAAGCCGATAAGCTCTGAATTTTACTTGCAAAATTTACACCCAGCTGACTCCCAGATCCTGCTGATCCCGAAGCTCTCACGATTTAAACCCGACAAATGTTGAGAACCATGTCAGGTATGGCGCTGATGATAAGAATAGGCACTTCTGGACTCTAGCACAGCCTTCTAGGGAAATCTACTGAGATACGATGACGAACTCTTCAACCCTAAACCCTAAACCCAAGGCATCTATTCAATCTTCATCCAAGCCTGTTCCCGTGCGGTCCAAAGCGATCCATAGCTCCCCTGACTCGCCTCAGAGACTTGCGGCATTGAGGGTACTACGGGTCCTCGGAGCTTCGGATCTAGCACACAAATATCATAGAATAAGATATGAGATAGAATGGCATAATAATCATAAATCATAATATAAAATATAAATCTAGTCCGGTACAATAGAGTCTCAGAAAAAAATCTAGTCAGGTGTAGAGCCATCAATTTCGAGTTTCAGCTTCAGGGCTTCGGGCTGCGTCGCGTCATTGTGTTCTTGCGCGCATGGGTGCGGGAGAAGTGAACGGCTTCAGGCTATAGGTTTATGTTCATGACTGCTGCTTGTGTTCATACTGCTTTAGAATGTAGGAGTTCGAAAAGTTGCCGATGGCATTCTCTAGCTAGTATATAAGGTCCCGATAATATGCTGCTGGGTTGCCAAATCTCGACATTATATACTATTGCAACTTCTTAATTTTATTCGCGCAGTCTCTTCAGGCGGTTCTCCTGAAGTTGCGCTTTTGGTGCCGTCCTCATTTAACCCAACCACTCGCCAAATCCTGTAGGTAGATACAAGGCCCTACAGCCTAAACCCCAAACCCCTCCCCAAACCTTAAACCTTTTACCCTAAACCCCTAAACCCCAAAACCCTAAACCCTAAACCCCTAAACCCCTAATTCCCTAAACCCTAACCCCAAACCCCCAAACCCCTAAACCCAAAACCTCAAACCCCTAAACACAACAGACACCAGAAAACCTAAAGAGGCTGTCAGTCTGCTGGAGTCGGGTTGGGGCTTTAGGGAGTAGGGTTCAGGGGTTTCGGGTTGCGGGTTTAGGGTTTTAGGGTTTTGGGTTCGGGGTTTAGGTTTGAGGCTTTCGGGCTCACGGGCAAAAGCATTGAAATCTGAAGTGGGGTTTAGGGTTTAAATTACAACACGGAGGAGGTTCAGAATATTGCAGCTAAAACCATGCAAAACCGTATAAAACCCACACAAAGCCCTCTAGAATCCATATAAAAACTCTACAAAAGCCCAATCTCAAGCCCTTTAGTTCCCAAACCCTCAGTAACCCATCTGAAGCTGCTGCCTTCGCCCTCGAAGCGCAGGGGCAGGGCCCAGAGACGACTGGCACCTGGAGGAGCCTGGCGTGCTTTCGGCCAAGCTCTAAATAGGGCAAGAAACCTAATAATATCAATCACGGTAAATAACAATGTAAAAAAACAGAAATAATGAAAGTAGTAATAATAACAATAATAGTAATAATCATGATCATAACAAAAATTAATAATAATATACTGAACAATAACAAGAATAAAAGAAATGAGCATAGCAATACCATAAAAAACCTTCTTCATAGTCAACGAATAGGAAAAATCATATTCATCTTCATCATCAACATCATAACGTTAGCATAGATGATAGTGTTCTTCTCTGTAAATACTATAGTTGACATAATACTTTAAGACTTTAAGAATAAGACATGTGATAACGATGATGGTGCTAATAGCAATCAATTTACTGACGGTGATCGCCGGATAGTGGTAGTGAGGATGTTGATGGCAATCATGATTATGACCATATTATTGTTCGTTTTCATTTGCAATGACAGTCATCAACAACGACAGTTATAGTGGGAATAACATCCCATATGCCAACTCTCAAAGCACTAAGGACAGGACTGGATCGGGGCAACTGCTTCCAGCTCGAGCCGAACTGCTGTGTAGGTGGACTGTGTAGGTGGAAGCTGCATCCCTTGTTTGATAAGTTAGGATGTCTGGCGCGGCCGGCGACACGAAGCAGGATAGGCTTGTGGTTGAGGGTGTCTTCGTCTCGTCGATGTAGGCATCCCACTTGAAATTCAGACCTCTAAGACCCTACTATACCAGTAAAACGACAAGCTAAACATGTATGAAACTGAACAGTCCAGTACCAACCACGCGGTCCAAAAAGAAACGAGAAACTGTAACATCAAGAACTGGATGCTAGGTTCATTTGGAATGCGAGGATCAGCTTGAAAACTACATTTTATCTTCCGGGTGCAGCTGGAAGGCCAGGGAATACGGCTGCTGATCCGGAGCAGCAACGACCAACATCAACCATTACAACAACCACGGCGACAGCGACAGGGAAATGTTCACCGTCGCCGTCACCATCACCATCATCAACTTCAACACTGTTTGCAGTTTACAGCCACACACAATCACAACCGCAAGAACAGTTCTTAGTACTACTGCAGCAGCAGCAGCAGCAGCAGCAGCAGGAGGAGGAGGAGGAGGAGTAGTAGTAGTAGTAGTGATAGTACATAATGATGGTAGTGTCGTACCCTAAACGCTCAACCCCAAGCTCACGTCAGCTCCACTGGCTCCACGGCACGGCCGCCAGTGAGCGCTGCCAGACTAAGGGCAGTGCCCGACCAAGCGGCAACCAGCCCTCGCGTAGCTCAAAGCGAGTTAAGGAGTTGGGATCCAGGGTTTAAGGTTTAGGGCTTGGGGTTTAGAGTTTCGGGTTTAGGTTTTCGCTTTCGGTTTTGGGGCTTAATTCGGGGGGGCAGAGTACTTAATCCTTGAAGCTTCGACTATATTATTATATTCTTTTAGTTTGGTCGAGTTTGGAGACTCCCTGCCAAGCTTTCGCAGTTTTTGGCAAAAAGGAACTGCGTCAGCTACCAACATGAAACAAGTTTCATTGAGCTTTGCACAGCACGACGTCGGAACTGACAAGATTGCATTGCAAGTCTTGGGTGCGAGATTTATGATAGCGGGGGGTGCGACCTGCGAAGCACAACCCTTGGAGCCTGCAGGCACAAGTCCTAAAGGTTCGAAAACCTTGCGGCCGACCAGGACGGGCTCAAACGGTGCGTCGCTGAATCACATCAACCCTACCAAGTGCACATTGTGCGTGTGTATGCGTGCGCGAGCGTTCCAAGGTATGTTTTCGCACGCAGCACATGGCTAAACACTTACATACCGACATACCTGCGCTACGACAGAGAGTACACACACAGAGAGGCAGACACAAAGATCCAAGCATGTCTATTGTTTTTTCAAAACCCCAACTCTCTAAACCATGCCAGAGACTTCGAGCAGCAGCAACAACGACAGCGACGACGACGACGACAACAGCAACAGCAGCAACGAAACGAAGAGGACGATGACGGCGACACCAACAATAACGACGACGACGACTACTACTACCACTACCGCTACCACTACCACCACTACTGACTGCTGCTGCTGGCCGCCTCCGGTGGCTGCGCCCTTGACCGCCGAGGTCGCTGTCGGGGGCAGCCCGGCAAGGCTGGGAGGCCGAGGATCCTCGGGTCAGACTAAAGGTCTCGTAGGCCTTCTAAAAAGGAAACTACAGGTGGGGAGTTTAGGGTATATAGGGCTTTCATAAGGTATATAGACCTTCAAAAAGGCTCCTATAACGGTAACTACCCACCTGAAAATGTCCTAGACCAGACAGAGAGTGTCATGGGGGTCGAGGTTTAAGGCTTAGGCTTTCATGGACTTACAGGGGTTCTGTAAGGGATCT
>CAJNJA010013242.1:348-12742 GCA_905231915.1 Symbiodinium necroappetens | reverse complement strand
GTCCCGCTGTTCGCTAAATCCGTCCACTCACTTTGTCGAACTGCGATGCCCGCTGTGGGTTTGTTACCCTAAACACTAAAGCCTGCTTCAATCCCCTAAAACCTCAATCTCAAAGCCGCCAGACGCCACCCTAAACCCGGAAACCCAAATCCCAAGACCCCTAAACGTAGGGCTTGGAAGCCGACTGAGTAAGGCATCTCTGACTTAAAACCCACAAAAACCCCGGAGGCTAACCCCTGCATCCCTATAGCACCCTGTACCCTAAGCCCGACCATCATGCCAAACCAAACAGCAAAACAACCCTAAACTCCAAACTCTCGACGCTAAGCCCTAAACCCCCGAACTCTGAACTTCAAACCCTAAACTCTTGTAAGCTCTAAGCCCTATAAACCCTAAAGCCTAAACCCTAAAGCCTAAACCCTAAAAATCCTAAAAACCCTAAAACCCAAAGCCTAAACCCTAAAGCCTAAACCCTCAACTCTAAGCCTACCGAGCCGGCAAGCTTCCAAAGCTTCGCGAGGCAGCGCTTGAAGGCTTTCAGGAGGACAACCCGCTTTGGGGCGTTTTGGGTTAGGTGGACAGACTTTTTAGGGTTTAGGGTTTAAGGTGGGTGTGGAGGCTTTTAGGGTTAGGTTGGGATTTAGGGTTTAAGGTGGGTTTGGGGTTCAGATTCAGAGCCCTGGAAACCTAGCCCCCAGGCCCTTAACCCTAAGCTTGCCCTAAGACTTTCCGATTTCCCGACTGACTAAGGGTCCGTTTATGGGCGTGAGCCGGAGGTGGGGGCAGGGGCAGGTAGCCAAAGGGGCAATACAACAGCACGAGAAGAGGCTACAGTTGGTTTTGCATTGTTTTGGTCCTGGGTTTGAAGTATCAAGTTTAAGCTGCGGGATGCCGCATGTTTTGGGGTTTATGTCTTGGGGTTTCGCGTTTTCGTTTCCGGGCTTTTCTGCCAAGGGTCCAAACGCACAGTCATTAAAATTGTGAACTTGTTTACATCAGAATACTGCTTTTGAACCCCCTAAGCCCTAAGCCCTTATCCCTTAGTGGCCGAACTGTTTGGACTCTTAGGTGCAGGGCTTGGGACTTCTTTGAGTCAGGGTGTGATCATCAAGCCATGCCTGATGACGTATGAGTACAGGGATATCGGGTTCATAGTTGCAGAAATCAGCATACCAAAACCCAGAGCGGCCCAATTCACGGCTGTTTCGGGTGTTGGGGTTCCTTGAGTCCGGGCTCGACCTTCACGCTTTGGCTTGCCTGTTCGCTTGCGGTCGGAGGTTCAGGGTTTGGCAGTTTCTCACCCTAAACCTTACACTTGCTTCGGGTCCGAGGCTTGTCGAACGGTTAGTAGTTGAATGAGTATGTACCTTTGAGATTTTTTGTGGTGGTAAGTATTACCCCCCCTATAGAACTGGAAGTTTACAGTGTTTGGGCGTATGAATTCAGCAACTAAGTTCAGGATTTAGGTGAGTATTTGTTGTTTAGGGCGTGAGCAAGCTGGCTTGAAGTCTGGGTTTCCGTGCTTTTTGGTCCAGAGTTCGGGGTTTACGGCAAAATTTGGAGTGAGGGCATCGTGGGTTGAATTGTAGGGCTGTTCTATGAGCCCTAAGCCTTAAGCCCAATGGGTTTTTGGGTTTGGAGCAGTTAGAGCAGTTTGGGTTCATTTGCATGAGGCTACTTGGCTTGAAACCTGAGCATATTGAAAGAATCTTCATAACGCTAAATCCCCAATCCCTAAACGTCTTTGAGCCCTTTGACCGAGCTGCTGCCATGCCGACATCCGGGCGGCTTTCGGAGGCTTGGAGGAGTCCTAGATGTTGCGGCCTAAGGAGCCTATGTCGAAGACTGGAGCAGGTGCAAAGACCATTGCCGACCTTATGTGGCACTGAGGGCTTGAGTGCGGACCTCTCCAGGTGGCCCCCGTCCATGAACATGGGGGAGTTCTCCTTCATGGCCATGGCCATCAGCATGAACATAAAGTCCACGACAGAGGAGGTCATGCTGCAAACACTTTCAGGCCCTACTCGAACAAGAACTTCATGATGGACGGAAGTTGACCCATTGTACAGCAACCGGGAAAGATGGACTCCGCATCTGCCCACATCCGGCGGGGATGGCCGCGGATGCTCCACATGGCGGCTTTGAAGGTGTCGCGCAGGGCAGTTGTGGTGTGTAGGGAAACATGCATAGTAATAGCCCCACTTCTACAAGAGCTTCGGGGTGAGGCCTTCCCTACAGGAAAATCGGCCAATCTCGGCTCTTGCTCATGCCTTGCCCCCAGGGTTTAGGGCTCAGGGTAACCTAAAACTCTCTATGCTCGACTGCTTCAGCAACACTCGGAGGATGCGACCTGCCGTCTGGATGGCAGAGCCGAGAAGATGCTGCGCCTTGGTCTGAGGGCAAAAAAAGGGGCCTAAACATTACCGAAAATATTCATAGGTGGGGGCGGGTTGGTGGGGATGAGGGGGTGGGGTAATGACGTCCACTTCGCCACCATCCCCATGAACATCATCAATATGCAGGCCATCATCCTCATCATCATCGTGCTTCGACACACAAAACCCCAGTAAGAGCAGTACTTTCATATCATCAGCATGTGCATCATCATCCGCCTCATCATCACCCATCATCATCGACCATCATCATCATCATCACCACCATCGGCATCATCCTCATCCTCATTCTCATCACCATTATCACCAGTATCATAATCGCTGTTCCTTTATGTCCTGTTTCAATACTCCGCAGCGGCTGTCGATGGACCTTAGTGGGTTGGCAGACGCCAAGAACAAGAATGAATTAGTGAAAAAAGAGGGCCGCTGCACAATTCCCATTCGAAAGGTTAGAAATCTCCCACGAAGGCCAGTGAATTCGCGCTTCGACACGCAAAACCCTGGCAAAAACTGTAATTACTGTGTAAGCATCCAAAACAAACCTTATCGTCAAACAAGTGCAAACAACCTCACGTTTACAGCGTTTTTGCAGATCTTACGCACCCATGGTGCCAAAAACGCCATGGTCCAAAACGCCATGGTCTTTAAGGCACAGGTTGCGTCTTGGAGTTAACGGTTGGTGCTCTTAGCACTTGCGGGTAAGGGTGCTTTGAGTTCAAGATTCACTAGTGCAGGGAATTGTGGTTATGGGTGTAGAGCTTGGTTCTTTTCGGACTTGGAAGGGGTGAGGTTTTAGGGTCGGGGCTTGAGGGCTTGAGGAACTTCGTGTTTGAGATAACCGAAAGCTCGAAAAGCCCAGATCCCAAACCCGCTGTCCTTGAATTCGGTGTACGGTTCAGGAGGGGGTTCAGGAGGTTAGAAAGCCCGCGTAGGCCTTAGGATGTTTAGGGTTTATACGCATGTTCAATCCTAGACCTCAAGTCCAAATTCCAGCAGGCAGTGGGGGACTTTTCCATGCGACGCAAGTACTCCCCAACCCAGCTTTTCCAAGTTTCACCTAACCAGCTTTCACGCCAGCTTCCGTATTCCCTAAACCCTCAACCCTAAAATCTTAAACCGCCAACGTATGGAAGATAGGTGATCATGGTTTTTGATTAGTGTGAATCCACGCTTTCGAAGCCTAGCTCTAAGCTCTAGTTAGGCCCAAAGATCTTTCATCACGGAATCTGATGCATTGAATTTCAAACAGTAAGCTTTCTCGCAGAAAGACTTCGATCCTGAAGCCTTACACCCTAGACCCTGCCCTGTTCGTCAAGACAATAAAACACGTTGAAATACGGAGTCACGAAAACCTAGATCCTAAAAACTAAAAACCCTAGATTAATCCATGGCCCAGCCCAGGAAAGTTGTCCCATTGACTCTTTGGCTGGAGGACGGCGGTGGTATTTAGGGTTTGAAAGGTGCTGTTTTGTTGGGTCGGGTCTCTCTAACAAAGAGGGCCTGAATAAGTACTGCGATTTCGGGGTGCCTAAACCGTAAACCCCTACACCCCTAAAGCTGCCCTAGTCCCCGAAAACGCCGTAAACCCTAATCGTGTAGTATGCAGGAGCTTTAGTGGAATACCAGTACACCCTAAACCCTAAACTCTAAAAGCCCTAATACCCAAACCCCTTTCACCAGGCCCTTCTGCTTGCTCAGGCTTTCGGGATGGAGGGCCGAGGTCCCTGGTTTAGGCTTTAGGGTTTATAGAAAGTGAGTAGTGGGCACAGGGTACGTACCCCTAATACTCCAAAGATACTGAGAAACCCTGTACAAGACCCTCCGAAAACGCTGATAAAGCTCCCGTTAAGTGGAACAGCAACCCGAAACGATGCTACGTAGTGTCGTTGCTGCTTTCCCTTTTCTTCTGCGGTGGCTACGCCGAAACGGTATACCGACGAAGCCTTTTACCCCGATCGGGCACATAGCCCTACACAAAAACCACAACAGCATTAAGACGAGACACACAAACCAAAGCATCCAACAAGGACCCAACAATGCTCCTGGAAATACAGAAGCACACACGTCTCAAGGGTTTCTGGTTCTGGGGTTAGGGTTATCCTAAGGATTTTGTCACCTGCACCATACCTTAACAATTTATACCACTTGTTTTCCATTCTCCAACTCATCAACGTGTTAATGGGCGTAAACACAAAGAAAGTGCTGCAGTGATTAGTACGGTTTTCTCAACGTTCGAGGGTTATCCACACCTTCTTTTGTAGTTCTTTAGTAGCAGCAGTAGTTTTGCAGGAAGCGTACAATGATGTGCAGCTGTTCCCGCTACGTACTGCTAAGGATCCGACGGTTAGGGGCTTCCAGTGTTTATTGTTGAATTGAAGGGTACATAGTGTTTAGGGTTTAGGCTTCGTTTGGTGTAGGATGTTGTCTAGAGGGCCTTTTGGGTTGATTGTAGGACATATATGATCACAGATGCTTCTCTTCCAGGGTTTGTTGTAGGGTGTTTGGCTTTCCGGTTCTACGTAAAGTCCCCATTGCAATTATTTTTTGGGCTACCATATAAGACGAGTCCTTAAAAAAGATGAAAACAGATACAAATTGGTTAAGCCGAAAGAAGGAACTACAATGGAGACTATAGGTAAACCCTATACTGGCCCTATACCTAACCACGCCGCTCAGCAGTTTGGTTGGCTCAAACATGCAGAGCGGGCATTAGCCCCCCTTTCCGGGTCTGTCCTGCGCTTCCTTCGTGCCTTCGCGAGCTGCCAGTGCATGAAGGTGCCTAATCGTAATCCCTAAAACCCCTTAACCCCTAAACCCCAAACCCCTTAACCTCTAAACAAGAAACCCTCAAGCCTAATGTAGAAGCCTGATTAAGAAACCCTGGCCTTTAACCCCAGAATATTAAGACTCATATTAAGATCAAGAACCCTCACAAAGACCCAGGGTTTCTTAATCAGCTTCCTAAACCCCTAACCTCCTAACCCCTCAAACCCTCAACCCCCAAACCCTACAACTTGAAACCGTGAAGGTGCTGCCGATGGCGACGATTGAGGGCGACGAACAAACAACAAAGACCTCCCTCACGTCGATCAAGGCTGGTCGGTTAGAGGGTTTAGGGCTTTGGCTCGGTTTAGGGATTAGGGTTTGGGGTTTAGGGTTGAGGCTTTGGGGTGTTGCTGTGACTGATCGGATGGGGGTAGGGCCAAGAGAAGGTTTGTCATGCATGTTTAGGGCGGTACGCAGGCCTTCCAAAGCCTGGTGTCTGTGATTTACCGGCTTGTTTCGAATTCGCATCATTCCGCAGTGAGCCGCCTACAAGGGTGTTCCGTCGGAATTCTGCAAGGTGTTTCGGGACTCTTGGGAAGAGGCCGGCTTATCGGGAGAACGAAAGGGCGTCAGGTTTCCAGGGTTTTGTGCGTCGGGTCAAAAGGGGGGTCGAGGAATCTTCCTGACAGTGTGAAGGCTCAGCTTCATCTGCAGACGGAGCTCGGGTTTAAAACACTACGACCCAAGTCTTTATTAACTACATACTTCTATCTATCTACCTACCTACCTGCCTATCTATCTATCTATCTATCTAATTATCGTCCTATCCTTTCGATAGCAACGATCTAGCACAAGCTTGTTTCCTCTATTGGTCAGTACCCGGCCCCAGCCCCCACCCTCCAATTTGGTGAGTTCCCCGATTCACAGGCAGTCGGTGGGCGTGCACGGTTGAGGGTTTTGCTGAATTATCAGCACATGCTTACGTCCGTCACGGACATTGGGTTTAGAAGGTGGCTAGGTTCGTAGCGCCTTGGCTTGGTAATCTTGGAGATTTTGTGGGATCCTTGGAACAACTCAGCTTGGAATTCTGCCTCCTTAGGTTTTGTAAACCGACCTTATGTTTGAGCCTTTGTAGTTGGGATCTCAGCAGCCAGGGTCTACAGGGTTTGCAAAAGTCATCAACCCAAAATGCCATTGTCTAGGCCAGGATGCTACTTCACTTGATCCTTCACGGCTTTGAAAATACCCATAGAACCCGGACTTTCGGATTTTTGTGATCCTCATGGAAAGCCCCCATAGCACTTCGCAAAGCCGCAAGGACCTAAGACGCCAGTGGCACCTGGCGAAGATCATTTTATAAAGTTTGCTGTTATGTTTGAGGCCAGGGTTGAAAGTTTAAAGTGTTTGCTTACGGGTCTTTGTGCCCATGGACCCTTATACCCTAAACCCTATACAACCTTTATAGAAACTCCTCAAGGAACCCTTACGTACAGAAAAGCTTAAAAGAACCCTATCGGAAGATTAGTGAGTGTCAAGGGTCGATTTTGGAAGTTTAGTTGGTTTCGGGATTCTGGCACAGGCTTTTCGGCGGTTCTTTAGCAAGAGTTTGGGCTTTAGGATTTCGGCCAAAAATCCCAGAAAAGCTTATGCAAAGTCCTGCTACACCCCTACAAAAGCTAGAAGAACACCATCGGGCTATTTTGGCTGCGAAGAGCGGCACGACAGTCCGCATCCAATCCAATACTTTTTTTTTTTTTTTNNCTAAAGCCCTAAACCCGAAACCGTGGCAACGGAGAGGCTCGGCCGCGAGACCCGTCACCAGGCTCGCCGAAGGCTCCGCCATCGCCATAGCGAGTCTAGCGGTGCTTTAACGTCTTTTCTAAAGGATTTTTGCGGGGTTTTAGGGGGTTTGTGGGGTTTTAAAGGTTTTTTTGGTTTGGAGTTTAAGGTCATTAGAAGGCTCCTTCAAGGTTTCTTTTCCAGGTTCTCTAGAGGGAAGGACTCCATAATGGAGTCTCTAAGCCTCCAAGTACCGTCTAGAGTGGTCGGGTTCCTGGTTTACAGGGTTTAGGGTGCTGTGGCTCTGGGTTTGGGGGTGAAGGGTTTCGGACTTATGCGCTTACCTGCTCTTCATCATGAGAATCGCGGCTACATTGGGCTAACGTTTAAGAGCCATTGGTGTTGCGCACCCGAAGAATCCTTAAGCCCTAGATTTAGGTTCCGGAATTCGGACTCAGGGTTCTTGGGTGCACGTCCCCTGGGGGCTGTTTGAGTTCTCCCTGAGACTTCCCTAGGAAGATCGGCTTTAAGGCTTCGGGCGTCTAGGACCGTGGAGTTGAGGGTTCGAGGTTCGGTACGACACCTGATTAATATAGGGGCCTTATAATACTTAGAATAGGGTTTGCGGGTATATTATACTATATTTCGAATAAGGAAAAGCCCAAAGCCCATTCTAATTAGTAAGGCCCCTACATTACCTTGGGAAGATGATGTTTTTAGGGTCCTGGGACGTAGTAAGGGTTTACGGTTTCGGGTTTCGGGTAGGGAATTAATACTGAGTTAGGAATACTCTCAAATTGTCAAAGCCACCCTGCAAGTAAGCCTCCAAGCGAGAATGCGGAGGTCTGAACAGTTGCTAAGATCTTCACCACACTGTCTTCGCAGCTTCAGGCCCCTGACACTCGAAGAGATCAAGGTCTTGACCCTTAAAGGAACCCTAAACCGCAATGGAACCCCGTTAAAGGGACCTTAAAGCAACCCTAAACCCCAATGGAACCCCTTAAAGGAACCCTTAAAGGAACCCTAAACCCCAATGGAACCCCTGTAGAGGGACCCGTAAAGGAGCCCTAAACCCCAATGGAACCGCCCTAAACCGCAATGGAACCCCTTAAGGAACCCTAAACCCCAAGCCCCAGCAAGCCCTCAAAAGAGGAACCCGTAGGGTCTGGCCCATGTCCAGGCCATACCGGTGTCGATAGAGGCCGGGTCAGGGCATCCGCGGGATAGCATCATACGAAGGGTTTCAGGTTTAGGTTTCGGGCTTCAGGCTTTAGGATTTCGAGTTTAGTTGGGGTTCAAAGTTTAGGATTTAGGGTATGTGAAGCGTTAATAGCACCCTATACCAGAACACCCTTCCCCCCAAACCCTGCTCATCCAACTTCGTCAGGCTTTTAGACACCCTTATAAAACGGAACCCTAAACGGGACTCTAATTTAGAAAACTACCCATTTGGTTCTGCAAGATGGAGTGGGTGGCATGATGTGGATTTCAAGCTTCAGGATCTTAGATTTTGCTCAATTAGGGTTTGGCGATGTGCCGAGTAGGTGACCTTTAACCTTTATTCTTGGGATCTCTGGTTGTTGGGTGATGGAATGAGGGCAAGTTTGGGCATCTGCGGCCATCTGCAGGCCTACTGTAAGTTTATCGGGTTTGGGCAAAGCAAGCGTGCGACAGACTCAATTGGAGATGATCCTTTACAAGCTTGACCAGCTCTGTGTCCTGCACGAGCCCCCTGGCGCGAATAGTGCCGGATGGTTGCTATTGGAGATAATTCCTAGCCCCTGACATGTACCACGCGTCTTGAGGGGTAACTGTATCCCTTAACAGTCGGACTCTTGGCTATGTAGTCGCTTCAAACTTTCTGTCACAGATGTCTGTCCAGCACCTTCCAAATCCCTCAGAAATAGTTCTTAAGAGTATCCCGCTTACAGTTCCATACAAGCCCTACTTTAACCCCTATAATCCCCATGTATAACGCTAGAAGCTCTACCCTGTCCTCCCGATTCCAATGCTAGGGCTTGGGGATTATAGGTGTTCGGCACATCGGAGTCGCAAAATTGGGAGTGGAGTGCCTGGGAAAAATTGCGGGGCTCCCTCGTCGAGGAGGGGGCCTCTCTAGATTCTGGATTGCAGGCAAGCTCCTTGGGTTTAGGGTTTATGGCTTCGTGTTTGGGTGCTCCTAGTCAGAGCTTTGAGCGCCGGGGTATGCAGAAAAAGGCGATGGACCAGCACTTGCTTGTACAATCGGGCCTGGTCACCCTGAGGTCCAAATGATATAGGAGTCTGAATAAATAGTAGTCGTATACCCTTCTAACTAGCCTTATTATAGCCAATCATGATATGAATATACTGTAATCTGCCTCTTTGTTTTGGTGGTCTCGCAAAGACTAGCCTACAAGAGCGACCATCCGGAACCACAGTAATTGCCTAAACATGGAAGCCTTTGGTAGATAGAGCATTGCCGTATGCGCTTTCAGAGTTGAGGATACCGGATTCAGATTTTGAAGTTGTGTGCCCAATGGCGCACTTTTGCTGCACCCGCTCCAATCTTGTGTTGGCTTGCCCCAGGGTTGCGAGATGTTGCGGGTACCTGTGGAGTACTTCTCTGGACTGGCAGTTACTACTTAGAAGGTTAGAAGCGCCTGAAATGCCACGGCAATGTAGAGGTCTCTGACACCCCAAGCCCTAAACCCTTAAACCCTGAACTGCGCAACCACTAAGCCCCTAAACCTCTAAACCCTGGTTGGATCCGGCCAAGGAGGCAGCGACTACTATCGTCAGCTTCGCTTTACTACAAACATGAAGATCCCGACAAGAGCCTTGGCTTTGGTTTAGGGTTTAGGGTTTACGGTTAAGGGTTCAGGGATTAGGGATAGGGACTAATGGTGGAATTGGTGTTTGCGCTCCAGACGCCGGACGCTCCCATCTTATCTCCTGAGGTTCCACGTACCTCTATTATGGTATATACTTAGGCCTTCACGAGGTTCATATACAGGTACTGTCAGGCCTGTGAGTATGGACTATTCACACGCACCTGCAATGGGTTCCCATATGGCTTCGCACAGACTGGTCTCGTCTAGTTTGTCTCACCGCGGCCTCAAGGTGTGGTTTCGGCATGTTTCGGGTGCAGGATCTAGGACAATCTAGAATTAAGGATTTAGTTGCCGTTATAGGGCTTCGCCATATGATGATCGAGTGTACCAGATGCTTGCAGGGTGAGGGCTACAGTGATGCTAGCGGTGTCCTTGGTCTGATAACTGTTGCCTGCGGTTTGTGTGCCTTTGCTGCAGGTGCAAGTACGCCTGATTCTCTTGTGTTGCGTTTGGACAGTGGCTATACCTGACTATCACTGCATCTGTAAGACAGTTACTCAATCAAGCCTTCAAGTTCTTTCAATTCGGACACTACAGCTCACACAAGCCGTGAGATAACTCCACCCAAGCGCACGCCCATTGCCGGCTCGGCTTCCCCAATTTGCCCTCGGGCCCGTGACACTTGCTGGCTCCTGTGGCTCCGGGCCTTTATCTCTTGTTTCCCTGTGAAAACTGGGGAAAACCCGGTTCCTTGTGAGTTTAGGGTTGAGGGTTTAGGGTTTCTGCTCCCGTGAAGCCTAAACCGTAAACCGTAAACCCCCTTGTACAACACAGGGGTCTGGATAAGTTTGAAGCAGAAGTCCAACATGGAACATGCCTTCCCTTTAATGGGTGCTTCGAGGTCTAGTAAAGCCTCAGCCCTCAACCCTAAGTAACCGAAACTCTGAACCCCAACAGACCTGATCCCCCAAACCTGGAACCTCAAGGCTCCATAGAACCTTTGACAGAGCTTGGGTATTTTTCCTAACAATCTCCATAGGGGTATCTGATTATATCATATCATATCATTACTATTATTATTGTTATTATTATTATTATCCAACTGTTGCAGAGTGGGGGGTGGCAGTATCCAAGACGTAGCACGCCACAGCACAAGACCCAGGTCTGCTGCGTCGGACTGCTCCAAGGCAGGGTAACTTCCCCCTAGCTCCCTTTCCAGGCCATTGTAAACACTATAATCCCGAAACCCGAACTTAGACTTCATGCGTCAGGGCTTTCTACCTCTCGAGCTCACCCTTAAAGCGTATTGAGGGAGTTTAGGCACGGCTTCGGTTCTAGCGATTGAGGTGATGCCACGGTCAGAGCTGAAAGGAGTCTAGGGCTTCGACGGTGGCTTCGGAGATGTTTCATTCCCTTGTATTTAGGGCGTATAGCGCGAAAAAGTATGGGGGCCTTGATGGAAAAGAACTGCATTGGTGTATGCTATAGTGGAAGTACATTCAGACTACGAAGGAGAGTTTTTTTTACAAAGTGTCAAGACCTCAAAATTAGATCTTCAGCTTCCAGGTGTTCAGGCTTTCGCTGAGGCTGGACTAGGATCTACGGCAGTCGAGGGTTGTGCCTTGTCGTCTTATTAATCCTAAACCCTATAAACCCCAAACACTTTATGGGAGTTAGGATTAGCACATTGTCGGCATCCGTCTTGCTTCATGCTTGCTTAAGAGGGTTGTGTGCAGTGCACTTGCGGGGAACCATCGAAGACTGAGGTTGGGATACCTAGTAGTGATGGCCCCTTGTATTTCCGATATACTTATGTTGAAACTTCGACTATAATGGGATCCTGACTTTATTGAGGCAGTGGCCTTTGGCTCTTAATTTCGCATGATCGCAAATTCTTTAATGTGCTCCTGAACCCAATTCGAAGCTAGTTAAGCCTTGTTGCGGTCAGCACCAATCTAACCCGAAGCCCCACCACATCACACTTGACCCGGAACACCTTGACCTTTCCCCTAAGCCCTTAACCCTGAACGCTAAACCTGTCAAAGTTTCGGCAGGCTCTCTCGGGATAGCTGCTCAGGAGAACGGCCCTGAAACAAAAAATGTCGAAGCACTCAAGCGGCGCAGGCAGCAGAGTCGACCATCTTGAGGAAGACTATCGTGTCATCAGTGCAGGACTTGAGTGAGTGAGTGAGTGAGTGAGTGAGTGAGTGAGTGAGTGCTGGTGGTGGTGGTGGTGGTGCTGGTGGTGGTGGTGGTGGTGGTGCTGGTGGGGTTTAGGGTTTAGGGTTTGTTTGGTTTTGTCCATTGTGTTGTTCGTGTTCGTCTTTGTGGTGCGGCAGTAGTGGAAGTCTTCATAGTGGTGGCACTACCAGCTCATGGTGGTGGTAGAAATGCGGGTCGTCCCATGGAGGATCAAAAGGGTTCCTGTAAGGCTTCTATGAGAGTTTACACAAGGCCTATGCTCGTCAATACTGCCAGTCGGCTCTTTTTTGGCACCCACTCGATAGGACAAGGCAATTGCCCTGAGATTGGTCCGGGCATAAAAGCCCTCAGCTTTAACCCATTAACCTTTTTTGACCAAGTTTACATACAGACATACATTCACACGGAGACAGAAAGACAGACGGACGGACGGACGGATAG
>CAJNJA010013241.1:0-38491 GCA_905231915.1 Symbiodinium necroappetens | reverse complement strand
ACTACTACCACCACTACTACCACTACTACTACTACTTGTACGAGTACAAGTACTAGTACTACTACTACTACTACTACTACTACTACTACTGCTACTATTTCTACTACTACTACTACTACTACTACTACTACTACTCCTACTCCTACTACTACTACTACTACGACGACTACTGCTGATACTACTACTACTACTACTACTACTACTACTCCTACTGCTACTCCTACTGCTACTGCTACTGCTACTGCTACTGCTACACTGCTACTGCTACTGCTACTGCTACTGCTACTGCTGCTGCTGCTGCTACTGCTACTGGTACTGGTACTGCTACTGCTACTGCTACTGCTACTGCTACTGCTACTGCTGCTGCTGCTACTGCTCAAACCCCTACTCCTACTCCTACTACTACCACCACTACTGCTACTGCTGCTGCTGCTGCTGCTACTGCTGCTGCTTCTCTGCTGCTGCTACTGATGCTACTGCTACTGACGACGACTACTGCTACTACTACGTCGACGACGAAGACCACTACTAGTTTATTTCTTCTTTTTCTACGTCAACTTAAACTCGGCTAGGACGACGATGACGACGATGACGACCAGCACCATCACCACCGCCGCCGCTGTACGGTACCAACTGCCGCTTCCACTGCCTCTACGACTGCCACTGCAACTGCCGCTACGTGACGACGACTGCTGGCACTACTCCTCTGAGAACTTCAGGCGAGCTACAAATGCTCTTGAGAACGTCTTCCAAAAAGTATCCAGGAGCCGGGAGCCAATGCGGGAACCCACGAGGCACGCACCTTTGAAGTTCGCACTGCCACGGATCTGGATGCAAGCTCAGTGGGCGCGCTGACCTGTAAACGAAAGAGAGTGGTCTGGGTTCTGGGTGGGTTGGTGTGCAGTGTGACAGAGTGGAACTTCGCTGTCAAGCTGAGTCGTCCACCATGCGCTGCGCAGTCGAGATAACACCCTGTCTGCATTCTCTTTAGCGCGCTGAAGCCGGTTCCCCACATGTTCAGTTGGCCAACGCCAAGCAGGCATTTGCAGATACATGAACTAATCTACAAGGAGGAACGAGGTCTGCACAAGCCATGAGCGCATCGAAAACCAGATTCAGCGAAAGGAACGCAAGAAAACAAAGAAACCACTTCTCGAACTGAAAAAGCCAAACCCTGAAACCCTACACAAAGAGATGGTTGGCCGGCCCTCAGACGAGTCTGCAAACTCCTGATGCCGCTTGAAGTGGTCTTGGACCGACTGTTTGCAAAACGTAATGCATCGCTGATACATCGCTGCTATCGTGCGTCGCAGTCAGACAGCAGTCAGGACAGCATAAGCACATCCAAGATGTCAGTCAGTTGTCGTATAGTAACTGCCCACCAAATCTCGGTGACAAAAGGAGCGATGGCTGGCAGAGCCTTAAACCCGACAGAGAGCCAATACCCTCACACAAACTGGCAAGCCCTGAGCTCTAGATAGACAGTGGCCCGTGAACGAATGGCTAAGAAACCCTGAACCTGAAATTTGAGGGAGGGCTGGCATACGCTGAACCGTGCAGGAAATCCTAAAGCCAGTCACGGCTGGTAGACTAACAAACCTCATACTCAAGGCGATTCCCGATAATATCTTTCATGCTGGTCAGCTCGTGTGGGAAGTGGAAAGCTAGTGTGCAGACGGCAACAGCCTCGGAAGCAGATGGCGAAATTGGCCGTGTGTCGCGGCGGACCTTAAAAGTCCTTGGCACCCACCGATGATGTTGCTCTGTGTCCTCTGTGCACTTGAGACTCGTGTAACCACGCATGGCAGGGAAATATGGACAACTTAGCTTCTGACTGAGGTGGACCCCTGAGTCTGCTCTCGCAGCAAACGACCATGCATCAGCTAAACTGCCAGATGTTCGATACGACTCAGCTCTTGTGTCCGCCTCATTCGCTGCGGCACAGACGGAGACGTTCTGCCTCAGGATTCAATTCACGTACGGTAACACGTACACAAAAGCAACGGTTCTCGATCTCCAAGAGAACACAAGAGAGCCACCAGTTCCGGGTGATGGTGAGCGGCTATCGTGCCTGGTGCACACAACATGCACTCCACGGACATGTCTGTTTTGCACCAGCCTTCCAACTGTCCTGGGACTTCGTGTCAGAGCTTTGTCTGAATGAACACGTGCGAGACCTAGGAGACAACACTATCTTGGAAGACACTCAGACAAGGGAGAGCGGGAGTTCGTGTGCACAGGCCCCACACCCTCCACTGAAGCGCTTCCAGCCTTGCAAGGAGATCAGTCGTTCCAAATGCTTGGTCAAACTCCCGAGACATAGAATAGTCAGTAGCCATCTTCGTGGATCTTGCCGTGAGACCAACTCTGTGTTCTTGCGGATGTATCACCATTCATCGCCTACTGTTGACATCTTCAGACGAGATTGTCTCTTCGGTCTGGCTCCACTTCCGCACATTGAACATACCATCAACATCGACACTCAGACGTGACCACATGGTCGCGCCGAAGCAACCCTGCCGGTCTGTTGTTCGTGCATTCGACTCGGTGTGGCGTAGTATCACTGCTGCTTCCACAAATCTCCTTCAGAATGGTTTGACATCGGGTCAGGCGTTCGCACGCTCATCTTCAAGCATGCCTCCTGGCTAATCCTGTTGAACTTCTGCCGCGATTGACTAGGTACAAAGCTCGTCAGTTTCCGCCCAGGGCGTGCTTGCACCGCCCGGTTACTATCCAAGTCGCAGTCGCCAATTGGCGCTGCTTGTGCTGCCGCTCGGCTGCCGACTTGAAGGCAGGCAAGTATTCTTCGCTCGGCAAGCGGATGACTGTAAAGTGCTGAGCCTGTTCACGCCCGTCGGACCAGGAATCCTCGCGCCCGCTGGGCGCCCGATTCCCGCACCCGGGATTCGAGCACCAGCGTTCGGGGATTCCTGCTCTAACACCCTAAACCCCGGAGCTAAAACCTGAATCCTAGCAAACCCCAATAGTCGCGCAGATCTAAACCGTAGACCCTGAAAACTCTCCTCTCCTGACCCACTGATTGCCCCAAAACGCAATCTGGAAGCGTGAAAAGGAACCAACTCCAAGCAATCCCAGACAGACTCTAGACCCCACATACTAAACCCCGAAACCTGTAACCGTCAAACCCAAACCCTACCCTAAAGTCGAGTGCCCGCTAAACCCTAACAGCCAAGAACCCTGAAGGCCCAAAGTCCTAAACTCTACAGCCCACAAACCCAAGGAACGGATTTTTTTGGCTGGCAACTGGGACTGACAAAGGCAATGAAGTCGAAATCCTGAAAGATCTTGATGATCTTGGCTTCCATGTAGACCGTGGGATCATACAAATTGCACGTCGGCAACTCAATGAGGAGATGGTCTCAGAGGCACACACACACACACGGATCGGGTGTCGAAGGCCCGATAAGAAGTCAAGCTGTTCGACAAGTTTCATGATGCCTTGTGCGACGTTGCCACGTCCAGGAAACACCATGGGGATTTGGCGGGACCAAAGGGGGAGAGCGTCCTAGCTGCTAACTTATTCGCACTTTACTTCACAACGTAGATTGCCGGACAGATAACATCCGATTACGGAAGATTGCAAATTCGCTCCGAGCGCCAGAGTCCCAAATGAATCGTGAATGAGCGCATCACAAGACAATAAACGGTGACGTCCGCACTTAACATGTCGATTCGTCTGGTTCGAGCAGCGTTTGCAAGTCTCGGAGCAGTTCATCCATGGGTAGCATCATTGCTTTCTTCTTGCGAGTCTGGCAAGAATGATGGCAAAACCCGTATCTACAGAGATGTGGACATGCACCGAAAGCAACGGGAATGAATATTCCTAACATGGCAAGTCAAAGCATATGATATGAAGACACTGACCCGAATACTGCTCTTGCAACCATGCTCCATCATCTTGAAACATTTGTCCCAGACCAGCCAAGCTGACCAAAACATGCAGACCGTAAAGCCATCAAGTAAGAACGCAGCAGTGGCACAAGCCGGCAAGCAGGCAAGTTGGAAGCAGTCAGGCATGCAGGCAATCAAGCAGGGAAGCAAGCTATGTTCCAGATGCAGACGCTGGCACAAGAGACAGACATGTAGGGCGATAGGCCGAAAGATTCAGTGGCGCCGCAGGTTGCCCCGAGGGAATTTGCCAAACTCATGATTCGCGCTGCTGATTCCACTACTCTGCCACGACACCTTCGGCCGCTTTCCCGAAAGGCAATGAAGGGTTCTTTTTGCATGTGTCGATTGGCAGTTGCAATCCCCTGCAGTCAGTATCTGAAGCAGATCTACCTCTTGCATTGACTTGAACTGCTGCGTTTCACAGACCTCGCTCTTAGCTGAAGCAAAATCAGCGCATGCATTATTAGTGTCGTTTGCATTTAGTCTGAATATGTTGTTGTTTGGTTCGTGACAAATGCCATTGCCCCATCTTGAGCAATCCTGCAGAGCTCCCGAGGTCATCGCGAAGATGCCACAGGCCGTGTCCGCCCGAGCACGCCCCTGCCGTCAAGACATGGCAAACTTCCGGACAGCCAATCACCCTTCTTAGACTAAGGCAACCGCCAGTGGCGCAGTTGCAGCTGCTTTCGCTGGAGATGTAGCCTCCTTCGACCGCGCTGAAACCTCAGCTTCCCCACAGCAGAAACTGGTAGTCATAACAAGCCTGGTCCAGCGCAAAGGAACTGAACGTGAGACTAACATGCACCAGCCCTAGCACTTGCGGTGAGCAGGATCACGAGCATGACGGTGACGAAATCGATGTGATGAAACAATAAAGATGACGAGAGACGGCGACCATGTCAACAAATGGATGAGGATGACAACAGCGAGGACGATGACGATGAAGAACACTGTGTTGCTGGTAATCTACGTCATGATGACGATGACGATGATGACGATGATGACGATGATGACGATGATGGTGGTGATTGACGATGATGATGATGATGATGACGATGGTGATTGTGATTGACGATGGTGATGATGGTGGTGACGACGATGATGATGATGATGATGCTGATGCTGATGATGATGATGATGACGGAGTCATTTGGGAACAATCGACCCTTCGTCGCTCGGCGCTTAACATGAAACCAAGCTTAAAGAGCTTAGCTAGTCTATTGAACATGAGCAAAGGCAACACCGCACCTCCTCGTTCATCGCTGCTGGCATGTCGGGATAGGAAAGCTAAGGCAATGCCCCGTCTCACACTCGCAATCCACCCCACCCTGTTTTACAACGTGAGTTAACTGCGGTCAGGACTCTGGCGCCCTTGTATTTGAGACAGGTTGAAACACCAGGAATCTGAAAAGAAAGGCAAGGCCAAAACCATCGCTGGGCTGCCGAAGGCCACAGAAGAGATTGCACCTCGCTGCGAAGCGAGGGGAGGGCAAAGCGAAAGCTGTCAGGGCACCGAGGAACAAGCGAGGCCGAGCTGAGACCCGGCTACTTCCACTTGCCTGTACCTACGCAAAGAGTCAGAGGAGTGAAAGTGTGAACGCCTTGCAGGGACCGACGACTGAGGGCAGTGCTGGTGACTGGGAGCGGCTATGCGTGCCCTGCCGGCGTTTTCTGCGATGACACCAGGCACAGTGATGCAGGATTTCAATTTCTGCTTGTTCAAGCTCTCATGCGGAAGCCTCTGACCAGCCAACCCTTTCAGCTCACACCTGCCCTGCTAAGAAACAACATGTTGACCCCCGTCTGACCGCCGAGAGTCAAGCGTGCAAAATACAGCCACTCAGGAAAAGGTGCAGGACAAACTCAAATCTGCTAGCAAGATCCCAACACTAAGCGAGCGTAGCTGCGTAGCGCAGCCTTAGCCTTCCAGGCGAGGTGCTGTGCTCGCCTCCTCGCTTGGGCATTCGCGGATCCTTGTGTTGCGGCCTGTTTCAAGGGTGGTTCAAAGCAATCAATCCTTTCCTCACGAAGAGGGCCGTCACGGCTGCTGTGTTTGCCACCGACAGGGCCGTGCACGTTGAAGACTTCTTCGAGTTGCAACCGCGCGGTTTGCTGCGTCCAGACTCAACGAACCGAGCCAAAGTTTCATTCGGGCATCAGCTGGCGGACAGACTTTCAAACGATGCCGAAAGGTAGTTGGCATGAGCTCGGCTTCAGGCATGTCGAGGCATTTGGGATCATTTGGGATGATTCCGAGACAGGCGGAGAAGCACGCTTCTCCCCCACGTCGTAACCGAGTCATGCGCACCCATGTCGCCCCATCCCCGTCAACTCACCGGCTTGCACCCATTTGCACGCTGGACTCCTGGACCTCGCACGAGTCCCCCACAACCATCCGATGTAACAGGCATGCATGCGCAAGCAAGCTCACATCATGAAGCTCTTAGCATCTCAGCTTTAATCGAATTTCTGTGGGAATGATGTGCAACTTGTACCATGCAACCTAACCTGCAAGGAATTGTAGGGTTTCTTGGCTGCTGAAAAGCTCCTGGATCCCTGAACTAGAAGCATGCCTGACTGCAAAAGCTGCTACAAGTAGTCACACTGATCTACCGGGTCGTGCTGGCCTCGATCTCCGATGACCAAGCTGCCGTCGCCTGTCGCTGCGAATCTTCTCGAGTCTCGAGGATTCTGTCAAGTTCGAAGACCTAGGACCTAGCTAGGATTCTAGGCCCTCTAAACTCTGGGCAGCTGGGAAGGCGGCTCTGGATCTTCCCAGGGCGGGCCTGACAAGATGAAAAGAGCCCGCAGAAGAGAGAAGGGGCTCCGGGGCCTCAAAGCTGTAGGTCCAGCAGGAAAACCCTGACGACACCGCTCTGAATACAGAACTTGATCCCATGCGCTTGCAACCTCCTGCGCTTGATTTAGACTTAGATGCAAGTACTTTCGAGAATGGACGCACACCGTGCCTGCAACCCACGCCTGGATCGAGTGAGGGGAGACCTTGGCTGGTCCAGGACAGCCGGGAGCGCCCTGTCAACTTCCTACCATCTTCGCAGAATGAGCAAGACTCGGGAGGCGGCGCCGTGACTCGGGCAGACGACGCAGCTTTGGCATGGCCTCGTAAGGCAAACACCAGAAATGTCACAAGAATCCGGAAAAGCTTCATCTGAACTGCACACAACACTGGTGCGCTACTTGGCACCGGCTGCGATGTACGAGCAGACACCTGAGCTGCGTGACAACACGAGACTGCAAAGTCGTCGAAGGGAGACCTCGCGCAAATGGAATGCATGCGTGGACTTACACCCTAAATCAAACCATCTCGAGCGGCTGCAGCAAACGTCGAAGCTACTTGCGGAGCAGGTACTCCTGCAGCACAGGATGAAAGCTCGCTCGAAACTGTGAACTCAACTGAGCCGGCCTCCACTCACACTGGCGCTGGAGGACGGGACCGCTGGCACCTCAGCAGTCTCTTCATGAAGCTAGACCTCAGGTCGTGACTTGCAAGCTGCGCGCAAGAAGCAAGTCCATGGCCTGGCAAGCTGCCCATCGGAATGCCCAAAACAAGAGTTGCAGCAACCCGCGATCAGTGCCTAGTCTTCTGCCAAGACTGATCCTGCCTGGTTGTTCAAGCGACGAAGCAGCCTGGAAATGCAGGAGTCTTGCTATCTCATTAGCATTGTCTCAGGACGGACTAAGGACTTGGCCACTCTTGTTTCTCGAGCTGTTGCACCGTGATGACCACCTCAACTTGCCAAACATGGTTTAACAGGAGTCAAGCAGAGAGCTTCGTGCACCTGATCGGACACGCTCGAGTAGGTGTAGAATGCCGACAGCCAGCCATGCAAAGCTTCGTAGCACTCGTTAACCTCCATAACACATCACTCTAAGATCTCACATGCAGCGTGGCAGCAAGCAGCAGCGTTGTCTCGCCTCTTTCTCTCGGACACGCCGAAATTGAGAGCCGGACCTCACGGGACTGCGTTGGTGTCCGCTGGCCAGATCACACGCTGTACGAAGCGCTCTCCACGCTCGCTCCGCGGTCGCTCGAGGCGAGAGCGTCAGGAAGGGTGCCAACTTCTTTGCCTCGCTCTGCTTACTACTGTAAGCCACAAACAGCCGCCATGCAGCGCCAAGCCTCATCCGAAGAGAAGGCCGCCATGCCGCACAGCTTCGATGTGAAACTGACACACAGTGCAGCTGCTAGCAAGCTTGCAAGATCCCCCATGTCAATGTTTCGCTTGTTGGTTTGCACATCTTCATGCTCTCCAGCTTTACAAACAATAAGATATGCGCCGCATCTTTTGTCAACTCTTCAAACTTTCTCACGGTGGGGAATCGATGCACTCTTCCGTGAGGATCCGGTGGTACAGGAAAGACGAAGACAATGGGGAGCGTCTCCCCTCTGCACTGTTCTTGCTTTGTGGCTTTCGTTATTGTAGTCATGTCAGCTCTGGGTGCTGGTCCTTGTCGTCCTGAACCGGCGCGTGACCGGAGCAAGGCTTTTGAAGGAGATTTGGTGTTTCTCTGATCAGCTCAGGCCTGTGGGGTCTCTTCATGCAGTCATACCTCACAGAAGGTGGTGCACGACAGTCCCTCAGCTCAGCTCGCCTCTGCTTAGCTTTGCGAGATTCAGACAGCTTCTCATATATCGCTATGCGGTCCCATGCCGCACCTGTGAGGGTCTCTGAACAGCTTGCGAGCTCCGCTGAGCAATGCCTCCGCCGTGAGCGACGGGACCTCTGCGACTGACAGAGATGCATTGCGTCTGTTCCAAATGAGACAGCAAGCAAGCTCCGAGTGCTGGCCTCCACCTTGAAGATAGCAAGCAGACACTGCATCAGCCTCACGATTGCCTCCTGCACCGGCACTTGAACCCAAGAATCAAGGAGTTTGCTGAATAATTGCAGCTTGTCGCATATTCCCATGAGCTCACATATGTCACACGAGCAAGGGTAAGTGGCTGGATTGGACACCATATCACAGCAGCCATGAAGTTGGCCGTAAGTTTCGGGAGCTCAGCTGGTCGATGCGGAGCACGCAATGCATGCTGTCCTGAACCTGCATGGCCAAACCTAAGCTTCGTTCGACTGTTTTCCGTCTGTGGACCGCCACGACAGATCCAAAGGGAAAAAGTGGCCTGCTGTGTTCTAGCTGGGTCAGGCAAGCAACTTGGCTCGCGCAAGTTCTTCTCCAAATACGATCGCAGTTGAAACCTGAAGATCAAGTGAGTAGCGAGGGGAGCAAGTGCTTGCAGTCTTCAAGACTCAAGCTTCCTGAGCCAGCTGCACTGCGTGTGGCGAAAGTCGTCGCAACTGAGCTTCCGCTCGAGACAGCTGGCTTTTAAGTTCCTGATTGGGTGAAAGGTGCAGCTTGCACGAGCGTATCTAACATGCAGGCATTCACGGCTTGCTCTGGAGCCGTTTCTCCGACAAAGCACGACTCGGCGGCCAAAGACTTGGTCTGACCGGCCGGTGGGTTGTATTCAATTCACGTGAAACGGGTGGGATTGGCAAAGCCTCCAAATTGAGTGCGACTGAAAGCTGCAGCATGTTCTCACACCGGATAGTTGTCTACCCTGCATCCTTCGGATGAAACATAAAGCGAACCAGGAAATATACGGTACTGTCATGGCATGCTACCCCTCACAGGTCACCACTTGATGTGGTTGATGTGACTTTCGAGTCACTCCTTGGCAGCCATGGTGCCGCCGTATCAACATCTCTTGTTTTGTGTAGACAATGCTGGGGCATCTGCCGCTTGGCAAGTGTCGGGTCGTGTCCCGTCAGATGCCGAACCTGTCGAAGAGCATCTGTACCAATGAAGACTGCGCTTGCGACGGCACCGTACTTTGACTAGGCAATGTATCCGCACCGTGTTGTGCACAAAGTCCTCTGTCATGGCCGCTATTGTAGCCACCTTCAAAATGTATGTTTGGTTACTTCGGCAAAAAGACTCTGCAATGAGATGCTCTGAGCATTCACGATCCACCTCCCGCTCAATTACTGTGAACTTGTTGTCAAGCTTGTCCAGGCGATTCGCCAAGGTGCCCATGTTCACCTGTCCAGTGTGCTGTACATGTGGTGACATCACGTGATTTCGTGGACGAATGCCATGCAATGCAACAGCCTCCACTTGGGCGATGTCTCGGCGCTTGCCTCCTCCGACCAGCCTCAGACGACGGGTGCTTGTCCATAAAGGCAAAGAGTGTAATTTAGAACATGTGTCTGCAATGTCTGCAATGAGGAGAGATCGATGAGTGATTTCTTTGGCCCACTAGCTTCTCAGAGAGCCGTGTCGCAACATGATGTTGCTCCGTGCAACAGGGGAAGTTGGCTTCAGACATCTTCAGACTGCATTCTAGTCACCAGAGCAGACATGCGAACAATGAAAAACAAAGGTTGTTGCGAAGGGTGCCGTGTCGCCGTATTTCCAAACCCCAACACTCGTCGTCACGCGCAATCTTGACCGGTCGATCTAAACACTGCCGAAACATGCCGTCCTTCACTCTAGATCCCTGGCAAAAGCCGTTAAACAACATGCTGATTGGCACATGGAACTTGGAATTCGTCCACGGCAGGGCAGGCCAGTGTCGAGATCAACTTCAGCTCAGCTGTAAGAACAAAACCCAGGGTGGAGAGATATTACTGGTGTGATCGGGGCCTTCGGGGACCCGCTGAGATTGAAGAGCCAGCAGGTTCAATGCAGTTCATTCATGCGCTGGAAGTCTTAGCTCCGTGCTCTCGGCAGGCATTTTCCTTAGGAAGATGCTGCGAATTATGCGTACATGTCCCAACGGCACACCCGCACGCGTCGAAACCCTAGGCCCTAAGCTGCAGAACAAAGCCAGAAGAAAATTTCCTCTGGCCATCACGAGCATTCCCAAGGTATGAGCGCCACACGAAGCGCACAAGCTCGATCTTCCCCGAGCGATCCACATCCAGCAGTGTGAAAACGTGTTCGACCTCGGCTTCAGATGTTACCGGGCAATGCAACTGTTGTGCGGAAGATTCCCCGCCTCTTCGAATTCCAAGCCGATGGACTCGAATTTTTTCTGAACGATTACCTGCCAAGATTTCGTTCTTAGGTATAACACGATCGCAGGATGCGATTCTTGGGACGCCGTTGCAGAGCCAGAGGAGGAGCGAAACTTGGGCTGTCCCAGATCCGATTCCTTGCCAAGACACGCTCTGGTTTGCCGCACGCAGGTCCTGAAAACAGAGGGTGAAGAATGCGGGAGTTTCCAATATATAGAGAATACATTGCTCCGAAGTTGTGCATCCCTCCCTATGCAAACCAAACAGACACTTCGGAAAATCGGCTGGGTGATGATACCGAGAACTGCTGACGGTGCAGCATTCGCTTCCAGAAGATAATGGTCCCCCATCGTTGCAGCTAGACATAAACTGACCAGCAACAGACTTGCCTCGAGCGAAATCAACCCACTTCTCTTGGAATCAGACCTGGTGCAGGCGAAACGATTGATCGGATCATAAAAACTGCAGTGAACGCGAGACCCCATCAGACTCATTGAAGAACATGATTACAGGTGGCAACACTTGATATTGCTGCATGTCGTATTGTGGCAACTACAGCATGTGCAGCATGAGACTTCACCTTTCTCCCCGGCCTGGACAAGATCGCGACCAGCTGTTGGACGGTGTCCTGTTAAATACCCTTTGGTGACGTTCACCATCGCTCAATTACATGGGCAATCGTCCGTTGCTTTGAAGTCCTTTTTTTGCAGAGCCGATGACACGAACACTAAAGAGCATCGAAAGCATCACAAACTTCGAGCTCAAATTTGTGTCACCATGTCTGCAGAGTGCATCCCGGTCGAAGCCGGCGCTTGTGTGGCGGTTCTAGCTCTTGCAGGACATTGTAAGTCGATTCAAAACTTTACATCGCAAAGTGTTGTCGTTAGCAGCGTTACCGCTCAAAGAACTGCCTCTGCTCAGCCATGTTCGGAGAAGCTTGTGCAGATGCATGAGCATCCTCTGTGCTGCTTTATAGAGCAGATAAAAAGACCAGGTTCACTGAATTTGTTGGAATTCCACTTGGGCGCAAAAGACAGACACCACTCTAGAATCTAGCCTTTGTGTTCTGCTCGTCTATGCTGCTGAAAGTGGTAGATTCACGAGCAGTCCTTGCCCTGCTACCGGTAATGAATACACACACACACACACGAAATGTTCTCTCACACAGAGATACTGGGAGAGCTCCTTGCGGTGTCTCGCCAGTTTCTCTTCCTTTCGTTTGTCAACCACCTGCAGTCATGTGCGAGTCAACAGCACCAGAAAAAACGCGCTAAGTCCAGGCATCCGGAATCTGGGATTGGACACGTGTACAGTGCGAACACACTCAATGCACACATTGCCTGGGCAGCTGCCAGTGTGTTCTCCACAATGATGCCGACGACCACATTCCTTGTCAACACTGTCGAGACTGCATGTTCACATACGACCCAGACACCAGCACGTCAAGCAGTGTTCTCAGGAGGGCGCATCAAACCAAAGGATGTCAGCAGTATGAAGCAGATGAAGAAAACCTTCGGGTCAACGGCTCAACAGGAATTCACCACTGTGTTGTGCATAAACGACACTTCCCTGTGCCGAAAGGACACAGGTGACAGCAATCAGCATCAATGTCCCAATGCATTTGCTGCTTGAGTGTTAGTATTGTGCCCATCTTGCAAGACTGGTCTTAGATCGAGTGTACTGGCTGCATCAAAGAAATTAGGCAGATTTTCTGCAGCCAATAGACGCCCATGACCGGCTGTCTATAGACGACATGACGTACTATGTCGTCACACCAGCCGTCCAGCGTCAGCACCTTGCACCGGAGCAATTGGAAACCAAGATCTCATCCACTGGCGACAGAGCAGCCTGCCTGCAGTAGAGTGAACATGGACCTGACGGCTCGGGCTGGGATGGAAAGCCAAACGCATAGTTTGATCGGCGCGGAGGCTGCTCGGCTGCTCCTTTCATCCTTCCTTTTCGATTGACTTCATGCACGGGGCCTGAACACCGTCCCAAAGTACTGCTTGTAAGGCCACACCTGCGTGGAAACGATGCCAAGATCGATTGAGCTCACTACTCATGTGGCAAGAGGAATGCCACTGCGATGCCTCCCCATTGTAGGATGGGCCAATCGCATAAGTTTCATCCTGCAGCGGGGGGGTGTCCGACAGGATGACAGGCAGTTCCGAAACATCGTCTCCGAGCCCGAAGCATTTTGACCAATCTCCGCCGTGCAGATGATGCCACAAACCTGAAGAACTGGCATGATGCTTGCTATCTGCACAAACTCCCAACGACTTGCTCGCCGGTATGAGATCAACCCGCATATGTATCCGCATATAAGGCTCGGGGGATCTTGGGGGGTTTGGCTTCTGCGATCAGCATTTTGTTGTCTTTGACAAATCATTGGGACGGAATCAGCTTGTTTCGGACGCTGGCGACAGCCCGGTCATCGTGAGCTTGCTTCTCTAGGTTCGAGATCTGCGCTTGAGGCTGTGGGTAAGAATGAATGCAACTGTCCAGACATGAAGAATGAAATGCACAAACATACCACGACAACGAGCTCTTTGACAACGGGCCCCCGATCAAAGGAATTTCAGTCGCAGACATGCACTGGGAAGGAGTTTAGGGCTTGCCTGGCCTACCCATTGGGAGTCGGAAAAGTTGCAAGAGCGGTTCTGAGATGTTAAGTATAAGTAGTCTGTGCGAAAAGTAAGGTGCAAGCATATATCAGCATGAAGACCACGAGACCCACCCACCTGAGTTCGAAAACAGCTATTGCCTGTGCAGTGCTCCAGCACAAGCATGTCGTGATGACTGGGGCCAGGGTTCACACGAGAGGGCCTTCACGGAATTCGTAAGGCCTAGCCACGACCGTTTGCGTCTCACGTGCCGATGCGACAGCTGTAGGCTCGGGGCCTCCCACGAGCAGCCATAGCTCTCGGAAAGCTGAAAACATTCGAACCTCAAGGAAACCCAGCACATGGCAGGACAAGAGGCAACAGAAACACATCGTGACAGACCAGCTGGGCTGTGAGCCTAGCAGCACCTCTGAGGCAACGACGAGACGCACGAATCGTATGACCCGCAGCCTCGGACAAGGGGATCCGCGAAAATGCACTTTCAAACTGAATCTCTGTCGCACGGTGCAGGGGTAGAGAGTTAATACGTCTACATATGGTGAAATCGTCATTGAAACTAGGAAAGCGGATTCCCGGATGCCGAAGTAACGGAAACCACTGGCGACCCACCCCTGATCGAAGCCAGGAAGCAATGAACAGAAACAGGAGATCTTGAAACCACAACCCTCCAGCTTTCCAGCAACAAGCAACGGCTTCATCCTTGCGAGACATTCCGGAAGATGAGCCTTAATTCATTGGAATCATTTGAAATCTAACCCAGATCACGAAGCAATAGATGCTAAACAAATCTATGCTGAGAACCTGGTTCGGGGGTCTTGCTTCCTTCGGCACAGTCATCCGAGTCATCCACCCTAGCTTCCGTTGCGCTGCCGGCCTGGTTTCTGTAACGCAGTGTCAGTTTCCAGCTGGTCGTACAGGCTGGTCCCTATTGCGAGTTTGCCGTGTTCTTTCCTCGGGCCCTGCTGTCGATCACCAAGATGCCGGAGCGCATGCTCCCTGACCGTCTCGTCATGAGGTCCACATGCTGGAGTGAGGCCCAACATAGCTCTCGCGTGGAGATCACAATGCCTCACGAGGCGCATCCTGGCCGCTTGTACGATGTGATTGCCTCCTGAGTGGAGCTTCTGCACGACTTCTTGGTGGATCACCTTTGACTGGGCTGGATTGATATAACAAGTCTACTTTGTCAGGATTGCGCGGACTCAGAGTTTGAAGTGTCGCCGGCGCAAGTCGGCCGGAGGGGACATGATGGTAATTCAAGCTGGGAAGGTCGAGCAAAGGCATTCGATTCACACGGATACCTTTCAACTACTTCCCTCCCTTTCTGAGTTCAGGGCGACGCAATCACTCACTGCCCTTTGCTGTGTGGCACCGGTACACACAAACACACACACACACATGCGCACGCGCATTCGCTCAGGAGGAATGCTGTTTGAAGTCTTCACACCAAACAGGCATGACGCAAGACCAGCCGGGCTTCTGCACTCGTTTATTAGGAAAGATGCTTGAAGTCTTAACACCAACCAAAGCACGACACCAGAAATCTGAGCTTCAGGCGCACGCAGCACTGTGAAGAAACGAATCTGAGGCGCAGCACATCGAATGTGTCTGCTCTCATCGAGGCAGGAATCCAAGCATGTCATTCCTGCCTGGCCACCAATTCCAATCAAGCTGAGCACGAAGCAGTCCACGGCAGCGGCCAGGACGAGCTGCATCAGTAGCTCTATGTCGCGCATAGTTTTCAAACATGATACCGCCATCAACAGCTGCACTAAAGGCAGCAACTGTCAGAGGCCGCAGCGAGGATGTCACAGATGTTCCAGCCATCTTGAAAGAAAGTCGACCGCCTGCGCCCCAGTCCCGAAATATTTAAAACACCTCCAGGGGGCTTCTGGAGCTGGGTGGAGTAAAAAGTTGTCCAAAGCATTTGAGGGTAGCTTGCATGGCATGCGTGTCCTCTCCCAAACCTTCCTTGCAAAACCCAGCATGCACAAGTCAAAAAAAAAATCTGGGGGGCTGCTTCACGGACGGATGGGCTAAGTTTTGCGGGGCCTGCAGAGGCCCTGTTGAGCCTCGTTGGCTTCGCAGCTGGCTTTCAAGATGGAGCACTTAAGTATCTTAAGTAAATCAGCCGATGTAAACTGGAGGATGTGCACAGAAGCGATGCTGGACACATTCGCGGGCAGCACAACTGCATCAAAAGCTTTCCACGGTGATGCACCTCTTCAAGGATCCCCATCTAATGCCAAGCTCGACCACGAATAAGATCACAAAGAGGCATTCGAAGATGAACCTCAAGTTGCGCGCGCTGCCACTCGGAATGTCTCGGAACACTGCGCGAATCTCCGATGTCTCTTTGGGCTTTTGGCCAGATGATGCCGGAGCCGTCCTCGTTGAGATCCTCAAAGGCCAGCCACGCTCGTGCTGTTGCGGCTTGCACACACGGCACAGATTCAGGCACTGTGCGGAGGAGCGTGGGATTTACGCACTGACGCCGCAGATTCGGGCACAGGCAAAATTTGCATAAGCGAAACATAGGATTCTGCATTGCATAGCTTAGCAGCCCCCCGTGCACAGTGGGCATGAAGCGAGACCCGAAACCCTACATCGTAGACCTTAAATCCGAAGAGCTCTGAGCCATCAAAGACCCTCAAACCCAAAACAAAACAACAAGCACGGAACCCTCAGGCCAAACCCATCCAAACCTGAAATCCATAAGGGCCTGATGCCGTACACACAGACCCTAAGCCCAAACAACAATCCTGAGCCCGAAACGCTCAGTCCAACTCCCGGAACCCCAAAAGCTTCTCCAAATCAAGAAGCTGAAAGCCTAGACGTCCCAGATCCCGAAAGCCGTAACTTTTGAAGTCCCAAACCCTAAACCCTGGAGCGTAGCCCGACTAACCATAAACGCAAGTCCTCAAACACGAACTTTGCAAAAGCCCTCGAAGGTGCTTGAATCGCTCAATCAAATGGTGCGCGTTCTCCAAGCATGCATGCTCTAGTCTAGTCGTGAACGCTTGAATCGAAATGTCTGCAGCAGTGGTATCCCACTGGATTGTGTGCACACCTGCCCTGCTCACAAACGCGACAACCGATACTGTCCTGCTCCAGTCCAATCACGAGTATGTTCAGAAACCTTGAAGCGAACGGGGACTGGCGACAGCCAAGTTGTAGCAAATTCGTAGGCCGCCAGCGTGGTTGCCAAAACGAATATGTTGAAGGGCAGCTTGTCTGTGACAGGGAGGTCGACCTGCGTTCTTTCCACAGTAAAAAAGCGACAAACGGACTGTGTGTGAACTCCTTCCGTTCCAACGAGTCTGAGGGGTCAAGGGTGACCCTGGCCCTCGGGCTCTATGCTACGCACGGTTCCATGTCGCCGTGAAACTTCGCTTAGCTGGGATAGGTTTATCACTTGTCGGTGTTCGATCTCAAGCTTGCAGCATGAACCGTTTCGAAGTTAAAAGCAAGATCCACTTATGTTGCTCGAAGGTCCGAACGGGAATGCAAGTCGAACGTTTCCAGCAGTGGCGGTGCACGCCTTGCGACGGACGAGCGGTGGCGGACGTGGGTGGGTCTATCTGACGCCTTCTAGGCTCCAGTTTGACAAATTGAAAGGTTGGCGCTCGAAATTTCTGAGGAGCACGGGGTTGAATACATGGAAGATTGAAATGTTGGAAACCTAGAAAAACTTATGAAAATCTGAAACCTTCAACTTCTCAACCTTCGAAAGATTCAAAGCTTGCAAGACAGCGTGAGAGTTCGAATGCTTCAAAAATGAGATATTCAATTCTTGAAGCACTACATGTCTCAAGCTTGAGGGTGTAAAAGCGAACTTTAAAGCTTCGAGCTGTGCAATTTGAGGGATGTTCTTCCGAAACACATCCCACTCTTGTTTCCTTCTCTCTGTTTGCCTTGCTACGGGCTTGGATGTGGGCATGTGCCAAAGCACTGGAGCGAAAAGTCCTTTTGCAATGCATGCTTGAGCCATCGTCGGTCGGAAGTCACCAAGCTGCTGATCTGTACATGTGCAGACATGAAACATGGTCTGTTCTCACACCGACCAAAATTCTTTTGGTGAAACTTCCGACTTGACTGCCTTCTTGGACTTTGTCTTGTCCATATCGACGACGAGTTTTCCCGTCATCATCATCTCCTTCAGCTGCTGACACTTCATGCTTTTGGTGAGTCCATCTGCCACCATCGTCTTCGTCTCGATCCAGCATACCTTGGTGGTTCCATCTTCTGGAGGGCGATCGTCATAGAGAGGGTCTCCGACTTCTTCTCCTTTCTTCCTCCATATCATCTGCCTCAACCCGCACCGGTCGATGGCGAGTCTTTTATCTCCCACAGAGTGTAGTCCTGGTTGGCAAAGGTGTTCTTGTAGGCTCCGGCAATCTGTGAGGAGGTGCATGGTGGTGAGGTCCATAGCATCCACAAGACGGTGGTCTTTTGCTTCAGCGTCGGACAATCGAATACCACACAAAATAGCACGGAGATGCTCTGCTTCTTCAAATCCTTGAAGCATAGAGAGCGTTTCCGCTTGTAGTGTGCTTCGACATACTCGCCTGATGACACTTGAATGAAACCCAATGATATACACGGTTCCATTCCCGGTCTTCATGAATGAAGAGGAGGCGAGGAGGAGCATCCGACCGCTCTGGCTTCTGTGGCCCATAAGCTTCCCGTTCTTGTTCACGTCGTAGTCCGCAGCGTGGGAGGCGTCGGCAACCGAGAGAATCTCCATGTCGTTGAAGTCCAGGGCCTCGTACTTATACAGGATCCCCTCGTTCGGAGTTTTCTTCACATAGCTCAGGACGCTGTTGCACATCACCAGGTCGTTCACAGTGGCTTGACTCATTGAGGTTTGAAGCTTGTGGACGGCATATGCGATGTCGGGCCGGCACACTCTCGTGACCCAGTTCAGCGACCCTACCACACTCCGAAGTTGGCTGATCTCGGCCGCGGTGGCGTCCTTGTCCTTCTCGTAGCGCCGTTGCCCGTCGAGATGTACTCCACGTACCTTGGCTGCCGTGTTCGGGCACGTAATCTTTATCCCATCTACTTCTTCTCCTTGCTGGATGGTCCGGCCGCAGTACTCGAACTTATCCCCATGTTCCAGGCTCCCGAACTTGAACTCGGCCTGGATGGCAGCCATCACCTCGTCCATCTCCTTGTCTCCACACCAAAGGAGGTCGTCCACGTGGGACACAAGGATCCCGGAGATGTTCCCATCCTTCTTGTTGAGCACATAGGCGGCGTGTTCGTGAGGAATGGGGCGAAGTCCTTGGGCAACGCACACGGTGTGAAGTCTCTGCCAGAACCCTCGAGGAGCGTCTCGTGTTCCGTACACGGGCTTATTCGCTATCAGCAGCGAGCCTTCTTCCACGTCAGGCAAGCCTCCCTTGGGAGGACGTAGAACCAAGACCCTGCTCATCTGCTCTCCTTGTAGGAATGAGGCTGTGATGTCTCCTTGGTGTAGCCTCAGCCTCTTGCTTGCCGCATAGGAGAGCAGGACGTTGAGCATGGTCCCGCTGCATGTAGGCGAATCCGTCCGGGTCCCACCTTCTCGTTCAAGATCTCCACGGACAACTATCCTCGCCTTGTAGCGTGGCGGTTCCCACGGTTGCGCTTTGTCCGTTTCTACCCACCTGGTGGGCACGATCTCGGACTGCGGGTTTTCGGCAAGGAACTTGGCCGCTGCCTTGGGGCCCAACACCTTGACCGCGTCAAACCCCAACCAATTGCGCCATTCGGCTACCCCCGTGTCACGGGTGTCTTTGATTCCCTCCACAGTTTTGCTGTAGAGGGGCTCGGCTATACGAAAAGAAAGTTCCCCTGTACTTGTTTCAAACTGCCTGTTGCCACACTAAACCCTAAACCCTAAATCCCTACACCCTAAACCGTAAACCCTAAACCCCTAAACCCCTAAAGCCTAAACCCTAAACCCCTAAACCCTAAACCCTAAACTCTAAACCGCTCTCCCTCTCTCTCTCCCTCTCTCGCACATGGGGACGGGTCAGCGTCCCCCGGCAAATTGCCCACCCGATCCTATCAATCAGGCATGGGGAGTGAAGTACGAAGATAGACGATTCCAAAGCTACAGCCATAAAGAGTACGATAAGGGTAGAAAGTTCCCCTGTACTTGTTTCAAACGCCTGTTGCCACCTAAACCCTAAACCCCTAAACCGTAAACCCTAAACCCTAAACCTCTGAACCCCAAACCCTAAACCCTAAACCCCTAAACCCTAAACTCTAAACCGCTCTCTCTCTCTCTCTCTCNNGCCCCCCCCCCCCCCCCATGGGTTGTTTCCACAGGGTGCTCAGCTAGCTATACAGGAAAGAAAGATCAAGCCCCCCCCCCTTCCTTGACAAGGAATGTCAGTGGGCATCAGGCAGGGGACGCAACAACAGAAAGCATCTATCTCTCTCTCTCTCTCTCGCTCTCTTCCTCCTCATCTTTTCTTCTATCTTTCTCCGTGTGTTTCCCTCACAATGATGCGCATGCTGCCACACAACCTTATAGCTCGAACAGCTGATTTCTCGAGCAATCCTCGATCAACATTTCACTTGCTTGCGAGCACTTCCGAGTCCAGCCTCAGGCTGCGCCTCCTGCCCAAACAGATCGTGGTCATCCAGGGCGACAAACAAGTAAAATCTAGCCGATTGGGCATGTCCTGGCTCGGCCGGCCTGGCATCACAAGCTGGATAGTTCAAGATCTAAGAAATGGCTCAATTCGCCTTCTTGGCCCTCCTTCTCATTCTGCGCTTCCTCAGCCATGAGGCATAATTTATGTGCAGGTCACGATCAGCTAGAAGTTCGTCTTGGCGCAAGGCCTTTCCTGGACGTGATTGTCCGACAGTATCGACCTGCAAAAGGTGCATGGCTTGACAGGCCACGTTGCTGTTTCATGTATGACCATATAGGCATAGAAGAAGCACTGTCGAACGAGTTGTTTTCAAATTGCTACATCCTCCTTCTGTGCGTCTGCTTCGTCATATGCATTTTTTGCCCGGCCTAAGGCAGAGGTAGCTTTCAGGCTCCTTGAAGAAACTCTTATCTCTCGTTCAACTTAACTTTCGAGCATGCAAGACGTTTCCGGTGGACTGGTTGATCGGAAACTGGATTTCGTGAACCAGCCAAAGGGGGCTCTGGCCGTCTCTTGGCTTAAGAGCACGTTTCTCGATGCTTCTGAACCATTCCGTCCGACACGTTGCCTAGTTAGCTTCGTGCTGCAAGGCTAGACAGGCGAACTTGTTATTGTGAAACAAGAATTTACCTCGGGGTGGGCACTCCGATCATGCTGGACCTGGCCACTCCGGGAAAACTCTGCGGGCCGGCCAAGACTCTGCGGGAGACTTTTGGGGCTGGCGCTCCAGGCTTCGCGAGTGGCCTCTGAAATACTACCATATCTGGAGGACAGAAAAATACTCTGCGGAGTACTCTCGGAACTCCGGGATTTTCTGCAGTGGAAGCTGGGCGAAGACCAGGAGAAGAGCTGCAGTCAACGAAAAAACCCCAGGAAATCTCGCTAGGGAAAGCAAAGATCAGATCACGCCTGGGCAGGGGCATCCCAGCAGACAGGTGCTCATGGAAATCACACTCTGTCCCGAAACGGCGCAGGAACCGACTGGAACAACTTCCACACATGTTCCTCGGATCTCCTTCTGACAATGCGCAAAGCGGCCTTAAGACGTCTTCCTCAGACGCCGTCCTACACTAGAGAGGGCAAAAACGACGGGATGTTGCAATCCAGGAGGCCCAGTTCTGGTGGCCGTTGCTTGACTGCCGAATCTCTGCACGTTTGGACAGCTTGACAAGAAGCTCGTGTTCGCCTGCACTGTCCGATAGCCACCTTTCAAAGCCTTGGACATGCGGGTAAGCAAAATTAACGGAAAAGTCACATCAAATGACAATGCAAGGCTGCGGCTCTCTCGTTCTTCGCTACTCCTTTGTCCTCCTCGGGCTTGACTTTGCCCTGAGCTTGCGAGCGGCAGCGGGCCCGGGAAGATTGTACAAACTGGCTCTGATCAAATCTACCCCCTCCCGAACTGAGCAAGCAGCCTTTGCTTTCGACTTCGCTTTTGCGGACATGGGAATGCCTAGATTAGCATATTTTGCAACTTGATCTGATGTGCTGAATGACCTAGCCGCCACAAAGTCTGCCTGTTCTACTGCACTGCATGCTGAAAACGAGATTTAGAAAGTTGTCGAGGTAAAGCTGTCGTGCCTAGCCTAGCGTTCCGGTAGACGAGCCTGCTGTCCAGGCTGTGCGAGCGAGGCCGGCACGCAGCAACAAGGAAGCCGCAAACTTCTCGTCAACGGCATGGTGGCTACAGCAGTATCTGCGGGAAGCCTCATGTTGGCTCTTCAGCAAGCGCAGTCGCAAAACCTGGGCTGTGATTCGGTGTGGCAGGAACTCTGAACACTTACCAGCCAAGGCCGTAGAAGCATGGTGAGAAGGTTATAGCAAGATCAAGACTACAAATGCGAGCACCGGCCTCGTTCGAGACATTAGTGATCTCCTCATGGTGCACCGTTGGCGCAGCCTGCGGCTGACCACGACTCACGGTCTGCAGGACATACTTTACGAAGCGGTGCATACCGTTTTGCCTGGCAGCCGCTCAGTGTGTGCATCTAATCCATGGCAGCTTGAGTTTACGTTCCAACCCAAAACCTCTGAGCAAACGGCCTCCTGCACAGCATCCTCTGGCCCTGCGGAGCGATGATAGGGCTCACGGTAAATGAGCTCTGCTCCAAAGAATGCCGGGCACCTTGTACCGTTTGCGCCGTCTGCAGACTGGGTTCTGGAGGATAACTGCAGCTCCAGGTATCACAGTGGCGACAGCGACAGGGACTAGAAGCTGCTCTTGCCTGCCAGCGCCTTCGTCTGCCGGCAGCGGTTGCTGGCACGGCTGGGCTGCTTGTGGCTTGGGATGTGCTGCTGGAACTGCTGGCCGAAGCTGCTGACCCTGCACCAAGGGCAGACACTCGGCTCAGGAAATCATGCAGCCCAGCAGTGAGATTCCTCTGGGCACAAGCTGGTGGCGACTGCGTTCAGTGCATCGGCTTGCTCAGTCAGGGAAGCGGCCTCAGCAGAAAGTGTCGGGAAAGACAGGGCCGCTCGTACAGGTCTCATCTCTTCTCCCTAGGCAAGGGCATCACGGCATGCTGACTTGAGCATTCGTTGCATTTCCGCAACACGCCTGCCATCACATCGGTTGGCGGCTATTAGCACAGCTGAAGGAGGAACCGGTACCGAAGGTCACGGAGAACGCAGTATGCTAGACATTTCAGAACACTCCAGCTCAGCTCCGGTTTGTTCTGACTCATTCTAACTCACGCAAACCAAAGCAGTTCCGCGGGCCCGCGTAATTTGCAAACACTGTGTCATCCTGACATCAAATTCCCTCCGAATTCGCTGTAGGCTGTCCCAGAGCGTCCCTGTCCCCATCCGCACTGGGAGGTGTTCCGACGTGGTCGCAGCGCCGGGAGGCGGAGGCGCGGTATCCGAATGGTAGCCAGTGCTGAGAACCCCAAGCCGTTCCTAACAAGAAAATTTCAGTAGTCAGCTCATGCTTAGGAGCTCAGAGAAGCAGGGCCACCCGAACCCCGTCTCGCAGCTCGGGCACATGTGGCTCTCCAGCTGGATGATGCTTGACAGAACACCGGAGAAGCTGCAGCAGAGGCGTCACAAAACACACAAGAGAAGCAAGTTACTCTAGGGGAGATCGGAGGGGTCAGCAATGCTCAAGGCCGAGACAACAGGGAGATTGTGAACAAAGAGCGATCAACTGATCATGCATGGGGAACAATAAACAATTCATCTCGGGAGCCACCTTAATTGTTGCGGTTGTTGCGGCTCTCGAAATCTCACCAGATTGAGAACTGGCGGACAGGGAATCTCGACCCCTTTCAAACTTTAAGCATAGCCAAGTTTCTCGGATTGCGCGGACCACAGGCGATCCCAGCCTCAAGCTTCAGTGTGCAACGACGACGGGCTGAGGAAGCAGAGATGCCTAAAAGCTGGACAGCAGTCCGAGCTGACAGAGACCTACGACCTCACCGCCCCATCACCTAATCAGCAACTCCAAGAAACTTCTTCTCATTATTGCTCCCACAGCAAGCTGGGCCAGTGACCGCCATTCTCTCCCTCCACACCTGCAAGGCGAGTGCAGATGACATTCCTGCGTTTTCGTGGGAGCCATGCCAACACGGCAAGAAGGCCTTCCATTCCATTGAAAGGAACGTGACTCCATCTAAACCCGCCCTGTTGAGCCACCGGTCGGAGGTTGTTTAGGGTTGACAGCATTTGGGATTAGGGTCGTTCCTTTGATCCTTTACTCCGAAGTTTACTCCCTCTGGTCGCGATCATCACCGTCTGGAATGGATTATTGTGTTTTGTACCCGCATCTGCATGCCCCCCTGGTTGGATTGCCCTTGACGTTGCTTGTTTCCGGGCTGTGCGAGTCCAAAACAGCCCGAAATCGGAACCTCAAGCTGAAAAGTCCAAAGGCTAAGGCTCAAACCTTGCAGCTGCGAAAAGCCAGTCACCGCTACACGGGATCAATCAAAGTCAGAAAACCTAGAACCCTAAACTCCGCTTCAAAACCCTAAGGCCAGCATGACCCCTAAATTCTGCAGAAGACCTCAGAAGACAAATCCTTCAGATCCTTTTGGCACTTCGCGCGAGGGCGAGGGAGTCCTCGGCCCGGCGATCCCAGCCCGTTGCCCTGCGAATGTCAGCCCTCAGTCACCCCTTCACAACTACAACCTTCAAATGCATGTTCTGATGGCCTTGCCCTACGTGCTTTTCGATTAAACTAAATTGAAACACGAATTTGAAATTATATAGCGGTCATGCCAAAGCAAGCATCGCTGACATCAGCTTATGCAATCACAGGGATGACCGGTTTCCAGCAATGACAGCAAGGCAATCGGAGCGGCGACGAGTAGATCTACTAGTAATGCGAGCGATGCACAGAACAACACCAGCAGCACTGACGATACCTGTAACACTGCAGCCATAAGTGTCATGTTTGAGCAAGAAGGTTGTGTCGAGTCTCAAGTAGTCTTGTCTTGTGTCGAAACAGTCATCGTGACATAGTGGCCAACACAACCTTCGTCGTCAAGCACCTTTGTAATCTTCATGATAGCACCCGTCATCTTCATCGTCTTCAAGCCCGTGCGATGGTACCCACGAAGCGCCGGTTGTGGTGGTAGAATAGTGGTCGCGGTTTTGGCAGCCATAACTGCAATGGTTCTGGTAGTGGTGGTATGCAGTAGCATTCGTCGTTTCGTGGCAGTAGCAGCAGCAAGCAGGCAGCAGCAACAGCAGCAGCAGCAGCAGAGAGTAAGCGTGTCGATGTTCAAACACCGTCAGTCTGCAAGGGCCGGGAAAGAGCAGGATGACGGGCAGGCATCCGGCGGCCGCGTGGAACGGGCGGGCATGGGGTGGTGGCGGCCAACCTCTCAGAGGTAAACTTGGTATATCGGTAAATCGGGTAAACGGCGCTGGAAGGGCAGATGCGCGGCAGTGGATGGGCAGATTGCGCGGCAGTGGATGAAGGTAACGGGGTGGCACTTACCCCATTTACCAAGGCCACAGTTGAACCAGGCATTTACAGGCCACGCCCAGCCCTCTCCCACCCAGCCCCCAGCCAGCCCCCAGCCAGCCCTCAGCCAGCCCCCAGCCAGCCCCCAGCCGAAGGAAGAAACCCGATTATAAATTCTTTTTTTTCAATCCGGCAAATCGGGTAAATCGGGTAAATGGCCTGTGAGGCGACGTGGGAGCCTGTAGAGCCCCGTTTACCCCGTTTACCCCATTTACCCCATTTACTGTCCCGGCGGACTGGCGGCGCGGACGGACTGCGGACGGACTGTAGGCGGACTGCGGGCGGGCTGCGGCTATGGGCGCGCAAGATGAGCATCAGAGCAGTTACCCAGCTGCTTTAGAGGTGCAATCCACGACACTCGTTCTTGTGGCCCTGTCCGTTATGGATCCATGACAACTCTTCCTGACAGTGAGCATCAGGCAGGGCGGGCTCCTTTTGCGCCAGTCAGGAGGTCAGATGGCAAATAAGGTACATGAGGTAAATCGGGTAAACGGGGTAAATGGAGCCAGACAGTCTCCAGAAGCTACGATTTACCCCGTTTACCCCATTTACCCTCGGGCCATCAGCCGGCCGGCGGAGCAACATGAGCGGGCGCGTCGATGAGCCAAACGAGCATCAGCGGGTAAGCGGATGGCATCAGCCGGCGGGTGAATGAGCATCTGCGATGCTTATGAGCATCAGCGGTGGGCGGATGAGCATCAGCAGGCGGGCGGCTGAGCATCAGCGGCGGGCGGATGAGCATCGGAGACTGGAGGCTGCAGGGCATAGGTGGAGGCTGCTTGGAGACTGGAGGCTGCAGGGACTGGGGTCTAATCTTTCGGGGCTTCTGACGGGTGTCAGGGTGGGAGGGCCTGGTGGGTCTGAGAGAAGGGCCACTAATCTCTCGGGCCGGCATCGTCGTCCTCATCTGAGCCGCCGCGCCGTCGCCGTCTCGCCCGCGTCGCCCGCGTCGCCCGCCGCCGCCGCCAGCATGCAGGCCCTAGTGCCGCACCTGGGCACCTGGGGGTCATCATCGCCGCGTCGCCGCAGCCGCCCGCCGTCCCGTCGAGCCCGCGTCGCCGCACCCCGTCCGAGCCGCCGCTTGCGCTCGCCGTCAAAACGAAAACCGACAAGACACACGCAGGGCACTTGCAGGGGGGCCTCGTAACGACTAGGGTTACCTTGCCGTCCTTTTGACATCCAGAGCACGCAGCATGCAGAGCACCAAAAAAAATAGACCGGCACCTACACATTAAAGGCATTCTGACCCAGAGGTTCAGATCCTGCCACGGGTCGAGGGTATGGCATGCGGCTTGGGCTGTGGCCTGCCGGATGCCCTACCGGAAATTACCTGCTGTTGAGTCGGATGATCAATGCTTTGACATGTCGCCTTTTTCCACACACACTCCGTGCCAATGCGCCAGGGACGCTTTGTCCAGTTGAGGACATGACTTCGGCAAGCTGTGACTGCACTGTGTCAAGACGGGAAGTCTGCAGTCAAGGCTCAGATGCAAGCTCTATAGCCTACAAGAGAGACTTCGGTTCGCAAACAAAGACACCAAGCGGATGCCCACAGCCGTTCAAACGAGCTCAAGCATGGCTTGGCAAAGCATGGCGGCGACCGTCTCAACCTTGGTTTGAAGAGCGCGCCGTATGCTCCTTTCTGTACAGTCTCAGGAGCAAGAGTTAGCCTATGCGCCATTCCTGTGACAGGTTGCGGAATTGAGACTGTGAGACTGAAGGAAGACATGAGAAGAATGAGATCCCAAAACAGCTCAACTTCCGGCCGTGCATGGGTCAGCATCCTCCACACGGAAGACAATATACGTACAGTAGCATTGTAGCATGGAGCAGGAACCTGGAAGAGTCAGTCATCGTTCCCAGTTGATTTCATCTTCCTGCATTATGACATATCTGCTACACGCATCTGCAGAAGAGAGAAATATTCGGCCATGCGCTCGCATCACGGCAAATCATTGAGTCGGTCTGGACGGCCACTCAGGAAACCCTGTCAAGACATCGACGTGTTTCGACATTTGTATGTCACACCTGGCCTTGCCCTCTAGCGAGATCACATTGAGCACCCACAAAGCCAGCGGTGTGGGCCCGCCAGCCCTGGAGATGACTTAGATGCGAAACTCAAGAAAGTGCGCAGAACTCTTATGGCTCTGGAGGGGGTTGCGGCCTGCCGCTCCTCTTCTCGCGAGAAAGCTTGCTGCCAGTACCTTATAATTACAATCAACTGCGAGGAACAACTGCATCCGACATTGTGTGACAGAAACGGTTTGGAACATCTGACATGAGCTGAAGCCAGGGCAGCTCTGGACCGCCTCTCGTAACCGGCGGCTTTGAACAAAGGCCTCCCGATGCAACCGCGTACTACGACTTTCCAAGGTTCGCATCGGACTGCATAGTTGAAGGAAAAGGGACGAGGGTTCTTGGAGTTGCGATGTGGCAGAAAAACGCGTGGTGGGACGGTGTTACAATCATTCGGTCGCCTGCTCCCATGTCTGCGGCACTACCCCTCTCTAAGAACAGAAGTGTCAGTATCAGCAAGTTCGGTCCGCTACTGAGCAGTAGGCTGACGCATCCAGCCTCGTAGGGAACACGCTGGTAAGGTTCCACTTGGTCCGTTGCACAAACGCCCAAAGCGTGCAGCTCGCTGTTCAACTTGCAAACCTGCCAACGGAGCTTTGCATAGTCTTGCGACATGCGACTGCCCGGATTTGCCACCTTGCTGTACAAACTGATGCCCGGACCCCGCAGAAAAGTACGTGGACCCTTCTACTTCTGCCATACTAGGAATTTGCTGGCTGAGGAGGGGTTCAAACCTCATTCTTGGCATTATTACGCTGGGCCTTCTTAGCATGCTATGACACTAGTCACTAGCGTTTTCGTAGTGGCGCACATGCTCATACATGAACGCAAAGTCTTGCGAGACAACCGTAACACAAAAAAGCTTGATCCTGCTTGGTTAGTTGAGTCTCCATGTGACTCCGAAAGCGCCCTTGCATCAAAACTCACCTTCTCTTCCAGCCTTGTCAGTTGCCTTCTCCAGGGTCAGGCCACTGTAGTCAAAGAGCTTTACCAGCAAACCGCACCTTTACTCACATCAGACCAGGACTCATCAAGCAAATTAGTGAGCCTCAGTGCAAGACCGATGCAGACCATCAATCGGGGTTGCACACCACCTGTAGCCCGGTCACGTGTGCGACGTCCCACCGAACCACGAAAAAACTGCCTGGTTTCCACATTGAATGCTAACTCAAGCGACGCTGCGCTCCGTACGCATGTGCCTCCAGAAAGCATCCAAATCCTGCTGCACGAATTCCTGCCAAGAATTCTGCATTGGAAGCTCTCAGCGTGGAACAGCACCGATGCATCTGGTGCTGTGTCCTCCAAGCTATGTGTCTCAGAAAGAGGTCCGGATAAGGACACCTTGCAGAGAAGTCGCAAAGGGGGAGTCGCAGCTCTCTCTCTACTGCCCCAACCTCGTCTTTGGCTCCGTCCCGAGCAACGCGATCCTGTCAGATGCATGCAGCAAAAAAACAATTGCAGGATTTGGCTTTGTCGGCAGAGACTGTCCTCGCTCCGGCTTGTGCTTGCACGCACTATGTCCCGGGAGTCATGACCCCGAACTTGATTCGACTCGGAGCGGACCTGCAAGAGGGCTTCTGCCTGAATCTGCACTAGCCTGGGAACTGGGAGCGCAATCATGCTTCTGCTTTCAGTACCGAATACAATCTTGAGAATACTAGCACAGGGACACAGATGCGCTGCTTGACACAGCTGTAGCACCGGCAAAGTTCGACAATCTACAGGAACCTCACTTTGCTAAAAAAAGCGGAAGGACCGCCACCCTCACATTGCGGAGTTTTTAAATACCATATGAGCTCATGGACCCTTAGAGGAAAGGTTTGCAGAGGGGAACCTGAACTCTCAGCCCCTCTACCCTAAAGCACTACCAGGACCACCCCCAAGTACCCTTTAGTGAAGCCCTTCTGGTCCTTCACAAAAGGTTTTTGGGGTCAAAAGGCAGTTGGGTAGTCAAGGTAGACCCAAACTCAACAGGGATTCTAGTGCTCGTAGCGGCCTGGCTTCCACGGCTGTGCAGACGACTCTCGACTCGATCGAAACGGTGCACCTGACCGCTGGCGTCTGCTGGCTGCAGGAGTCAGAGCTTTGCATCTGGCGGTGCCGAGCCGTGCACCCGCAGCTCCTCTGCTGGGAGCCGGTGCAGCTTCAGCCCTCCTCAGCCAAGAGAACGCGGAAAGAAAGAGAGGGTTGCGTGAGTTTCAGCAGATTGGAGACTACACAGCTTGACTGCAAGCTACGAGATCTAGCACAAAGCTGCTGTGAATGTGGAAGCTGGAATTCCATCCGCGTTCAGCATCTCACCAATCTTGTCTACAGACGCCGTTCCGCTCTGCGCAACAAGAACTATCGGTTGCACAGCACCTGCTGGCTAGTACAAGTAGGAAGAACCATGCCATCCGTCATGTGCAACGACATGCTTTTTGTCACAGTGTCTCGTATTCAGCGAACCTTGTTCTTGCAGAATGCTGTGTGCGGATCTGCTAAGTCATGCAAGGCCTGTTCGGTCCATTCCAGCAATCAGCAGTCCGCTATGACCTTCGGACAACGGAGAAGGTTGATCTGCTTGGCTTCACGGCAAGGACTGGCAATCCATCAAGCTTGAATTCTGCCACAGATTGCCACAGCCAGAAAGCTTCAAGAAACATCAGTTTCGCTCATACAATCCAAGTCTAAGTGACAGTTCATGACAATCGCTTGTGGGCTTCTGCTCTCTGCCGCTGAAATCCTCGGCCTGGAGGATCGTCTCGTGAAGGGATCGAAAAAATAACAGCAGCGGAAATCGAAAGGGGCGCTTCACCAAAGACGAACACGAGGCCCCACTTGATACTCTTGAGCTGACGCTTCCTTTTTGAGCTGGTGAGCCTGCTGTTGCCTCGGAGGGTGTTCGAGCCACGAGAATGGCCCACCCTTTGAAAGCCATGTCGATTGTAAACCCAGACCACAAACTATTCTCAAATGCACTTACCGTTTCAGTGCTAACATCGCAGGATGCGAAGCTCAAGAGCTCGTCTCGACTTTACACTGTACAAAGCTCCCGCACTTCGCATCTCCCACTCCCTCCAAGCCAATGCGAACAGCACATGGCCTGAAGCATGCACAGGTCCCAGGTCCTTAGATCAAGCCAAAGCACACACGGGCTCTGTCTTGCGGCGTTCAGCACCGACTCTGTAACCAGAAACAACATGCTCTGCGGCCGGGCAGCCGGGCAGCACCTGTGCAGCTTAGCTGGGTCAGCCTCTTCTTCACGAGGATGCGCGGCTGTACACTCAGCTCCCGCGCCTCGCAGAGAATACTCTAGCCAACGCCAACTTTGGCAGGGAACATTAGCTGCCTCGTCGAATCGTCGCAGATCCAGCAGCACAGCGCCAAACTATTACAAGCCGTTCGGAAAGAATCGCTGGCATAGACGCGCTCCGCATATGTACTGCAATGCACGGCATATCTACTGATTTCAGCAATACGGTTTGCACGGTTGCATAACACATCAATGTAACTACAAGGTTACGCTTTGCCGTGGAAGCACGTCTTGTAGCCGAAACCCTGCTACGCGAGACAGGAAGTCGACGGTCGCAGGTTGTCAGCAAGGCCGACAGTGGAAAATCATGCAAGCGTGGCATCTCCACTCCTTTGGAAGGGTGTCACGGTGTCACGAGAACCAGGCCGGAAAACACTGTTGCCGAAGGATGCTGTTAAGGGCTCAAGATTTCGCTCTGCAGCTCGGCCCCTGGTTGTCTTTCTGCTCAGCAACAGCACGAGACCTGCCCCGGAGAGGGGACGAATTGAAGCAAGCTTTTCCTAGCTAAGCGATTCACCGGCATGTCGCCTGAGAGCTTACGTCTGGCTGACAACGAGCAAAATCATGTCCAGCATGTCCAGCAAACTCCATCAACATTTTGCTACACACACACACATGTACACATTTAGCAACATCAAAGCTGCCATTGCGTGAAGGCATCGGTGAGGAAGATGGTGAGAGCCTTGCTGCGAGCAGATGTTGACTTCGTCTGTCTTCTTGGAGCTCAGTGGGCACAATCTCAGGTGAGCACCATTGGCATAGCACTCGCTAGCACATTCTTGTCAACGCCTCGGGACAGAAATCATCTGGTGACCGATGCACCCGAACAGCAGCGGGCCTCGAAAAAGCCACCGACCTAAGCGCAGATGATAGACTGGATGGGAGAAGCCGAACTGACACTCTCCACGGTAAGCCTTTGCAGTAAGAGATTGGCAGCCCTCCGCACGTTGTAGACGCTTCACCTCAACGACCCCAGCTGCAGGCATGCATGATCTGACTCGTGCCTTCCAGAATTACTTCCTCGGCGAGACTTACTGCAGCGACATGCAGTGAAAGCTGAATGGATGCCCAGAACGAGAGGTTTTTGAGCGCAAGCTCCAAACGAAGACCCCCCGTCCTACCCGTGAAGCATGCCTGCAGGCCTACCTATGGACTCCAGCATGAGTGCCTCCGGGGGCCATTCACCCTTCTATCTCAATTGTGCTGCTCCTGCGCAGCGTGGCAGGAACCACGCCCCCTTGCAAATCATTTAGTGTTCATGATGGCCGCCATTGTCCATAAACTGTTTCTCGTTGACACCACCAACTACTTCAACGTTTGGTCTAATTGAAAACTCCAATTACAAGACTCGCTGGCCGAGCGAAGACTTGAGTCACTTGTGCCCGGCGTGCGTGTGCGTGCGAATGCAGGCCTGCACTTGCACGCAAACATCTGCACTGCGAGTGTGCACGGGTGCGTGTGCTCGTGTCCATGTGTGTGCGGGCATGTGCATTGCGTGGACGCGCTTGTGCTGGCATGTGCGGCACCTGCCTCCCACCCCGCTTCCGAAATTTTAGTTTTCTGTGCATGTGAACCTCTCACAATCAAAGAATTTCTGCCCTAAGCAGACTAAACTCAAGCCCCACTCGGCTGGCTCTGGTGATTTGTGGAGGGAAGATGGCAAGATGACTCGGAGCCTTGATGCGAACTCAGCGGTCTGCCGCTGCAGTAACATCTGTGCGATACATCCGAAAAGCCAGCGTTCGAGAAAGGTTACATCACGAGCAATGCTGTGAATATGTCCCTGAGGCCATCACCGTCGAAACGAAGCCTGGCCACACGGGCCCACAGACACACGAAAACGTGCACTGGCGCTTTTGAGGTCTAACCGTCTAAACTCTAAACCCTAAACCCCGGCTTACGGTTTAGAGTGCTGGGGCACAGCAACATGCGAAGATGTTCAAAGAATTTTCAAAACGACACAGCAGGTGTCTCAGAACAGCCAGGAAGCTGTCCCCTGTCTTGTACATCTCGTTCTGCGCCACATCGAGCGGATTAGTCACGATTGATCCTGCCTTAAGGACACACAACAGCCAGCACTCAGTGCCAAGTGCTGAGTGCCGAGTGCCCAAACGATGGAAGCCGCAACAGACTTTTTAATGGACCTCAGCACCTTGGCTGTCACGTAGGGAACTTCTTTGGACAAACCTGTGGAGACAAAGTGTCCTAAGTCATAAACACAGACTAAGGCTAATGCGGAACTTGCTATGGTCATGTCGTCATCTTGAGCCAGCAGCTCTTCCATGGCATCCTGCAGGCAGCATCAGCCGACTGAACCACTCTCCGCAGCCCGCCCGTGCTGGGCCCATGCTAGCCGACATGCTTAGATGCTCTCGCCTTAGCACCAACTGCAGCCACATACTTCGGAGCTGTCCGAGCAATACTCACCTTACATCGTCAACATTTGTAGCGTGCTCGCAAAGCAAGCGGCAAGGCTGCCAAGACTTGGACGCCTGTTCCCAGCCATAGTGCCCTCAGTCCTTTCGTCCTTCGGGACGGACAGGTGCTGGCTTACTCAGTATGGACTCAAGTTGCCTTGAGATACGAATGAGACCTGCCTCCAAAGATAGCGAAGCACTGCCAGATTGGGCGAGTGGCTGCTGTGCGCGAATCTCACCTGTCATGTCCCAGGCAAGCAAGCGGCACAAATAGGTAAAGTAGCAAGCTTGAATTTCTTGAACATTGAGTGGAACCGCAAGAAGCAAGCCGACACAAGATGATCACCGACTTGCGGCCGCCTGCGGATCTCCTTGGAGCATGATCGAAGAGCGCACGAAGGGCTGATTGGCCACCTGGACGTTGGCCTAGGGTCGGCGGTCGACTATCGACAGCAGCGACTCGACGACAGCGTTTCTTGCTGCTCAGAGCTCAGTCCACCTGGACTGAACGACGCTCATAAACGAGCAGTGGCTCCTCTTGCTCATGCTCATGCCAGAGACCGACTGAGGAAAATACGGAAATCAGTAACCTGAGCTCAGCTTCTTGGGATCAGGCAGCTTGACAGAGGGACAAGCCTGAAACGGCTTCCGATCCAAGTCACGGAGGCACGCATGATGCCCATAGACTGCTCCAGCCACATCGGCGGAGCCATCTCGAACCCTCATCTGAGCCTCAGAAAAGTGCGACACAGCTCTGCAGGAGGCTGATGCACTTCTCATGATGCCCTGCTGCAATCTTAACACGGCAAGGCTTGCACCAAAGAATATCATCGCTTGGGCCCATGTCCTTCCAGAGACCTTACCAGGTGAACTCAACTGGAGCCTTGGCAAATCCGGCATTGAAACGGAAGAGTTGGTGGCAAACCCAGTTCAGTTTGCAGGCAACCAAACCCATCCGCATCTCAGGTCTGATGTTCGGGCACCACAATCAGAGACGGGGAAGCTCTGAACACGCATGCAGGCGACCACAACGAAGCTGCCCCTGTAAGGTGGCCGTGCTGCCTGCAAGGGCAAATTCTGATATGTGCTATCTGCATGATCCCTTGCAGCCCTGTAACACCTCCAGGAAGCGTCCAAGAGGGGATTCTGCTGTCAACGCATATCCAGACCTCATCTGTTGCTGCTGCAGATTGGCAGTGGATCCCATCGACGAGAAGCTGACTGGCCAATGGTTGCTGCCTTCCACACTGGCAAGGTAACGAAGGACGAAACCTCGGGCGTTGCAGTTGTGCACCTACGCGCAAGGATATAGAAAGTTTGACCTTGAGGTGATCACGGCAGATGCGAGCAGGTAAGGCAGCGGGTGCGGGTCTGCAGCTGCCATGGCCCTCGAAGGGCCAGCACAAGCAACAGCACAACCTGCCCACAGCCCTCCGGCAGAAACAGAAACTACTTCCCCTTTGAAGTGTCAATCGGGAACCCAGTTCCTCTCGACCGTGCTGGGTGTAATTTCTTTCTCTGTCCCATGCTTACCAGGCCGCATGCTTTGTTGGCCTGTGCATCCTGGGGCCAGTGTTGGAGGACACTTGCATCACCGCCAGCGTAGCAAATCTGAATCCATGTTCATCGCAATTACAAGCAGCGCCTACAACATCATAGGCCATATGTTGCACGCTTTTGCAAGCCCACTGCCGCTGCCGAACTAGCACACACGAGTGAAACATCCGGTTTGACTTGGATGCTGACAACTGGCCAGCCAGAGCTGCCCAGAATTCACACCAGCGCCATCCAACACCGTTCTCAGCTAGCCCACGCCATGGCTTCGCCTGTCAAGCGCGAACACCGGTCGATCGGTTCCAAGATGCTGGAGGCGATCATCTGAAGGCCGAGTTTCTGGCCATGTTGCTTTTCGTCTTCGCCCACCTTTCTTTGACACCTGCACAGCCTTCGGCACCTCGTCAGGAAGAACGAAATGTCTCTGAAATGCTACGGCCTGCTGCCTTAGCACCTTGGCTGCTGCAGCTCTTGCCCCCGGAGTCCCGCTTCCGTGTCCTCAGCGTTGGCGCCACATGTTTTCATGAAGCCAATCGCACGGCAAACACCAACTCAATTGCATGCAATTGCACCGTCCTGCAGCTAGCAACTCGTCATCTAAGCCAACAATAGCAAGCTGAACGACCAGACATCGTGACAACCGAAACTTTTGTAAGTGGCGATCCTGGCTTTATCTTTATCTTTGATGGACTCCTGCTTTCAGAAATTCAGCTTCCATGCAGTTGGCACTCGCTCATCGCAGAAAAGAAGAAGGAGCTGCTGACCTGGCCATCTTCACGTCGACAGTCCCGGAAGCCTGCCGAGCAGCGGGCCCCCTACCCCTTCCCGTCCCACTCCTCCCGGCCCTCCAGTCGGAGCCTCAGCTCGACCTCGCTCAGGCCTCATGCTTATCTCCACATGGCTCCTCTTCGAACTCACACTGGCATAAGATGCTGGCGCTGCGACCTGCTTCTTTTTGACATTTCGATCACGGTTCCTGCAGCAGCACTGCAAATCAGCTGTTTGATCACCCGTGAGGGCTGGTGAAGCGCCAAGGGCAAGCAGCACGCAGTCTGCACTAACTTCGTTGAAGTCCTGTCTCGCTTCAACCTGTCACGACGCGCAGTGCAGTGTCATCGCAGCATGAGCTTCATCTCGGCTCAGGGCTTCTTCTTCGTCAGTATTTGACGGTGCCTCCGACTGATGCTGTTTGCAAAGAGCGAAAGCGTGCGAAATGCGGAGGTGCCTCCCCGTCTTGTTGGCCGCAGCGCGAGCTTCAGCCTGCACTACCAACCACAGACTAACACAGCGTCCTGCAGTCGCAAGTGCCCACCTTAGCTTTAGGCAAAAGGCTCCTTTTTTGCCAAATTAGCATGATGTTCCATGTTTAGTTAATGGCTGCTGGCCTTTGCTGCTCTGATCTGGCCCTGGCTGGGCACGCCTCGAAGCTTTTCAACGAGATGTCGAAAATCAGTCAAAACCCTCTTGCATTCTGGAGTCTTCTTGCGGCAAGGTGGCCCATGATGTAGTCTCTCGCCTATCGTGTGGAAAGACACGCTCTGTCTCAAGTCAACCTCTGCGTGTGGCCAGGCAATTGCACAATGGAGCCTGGTACACCAACACCACAGGGTCCAGCAAGGCATCACCAACTTGGGCCGAACTTGCAACTTGGCGGTGTGAGCGTGATGTCCCTTGCTGAACACAAGTCGACCAGGGAAGTTGCTGACAAGCGAAAGTGGGAAGAACATGAGGCGGGTACTAGTATACATAAGAGTCATCGAAAGGCAATGGAGGAACGTTACCCAGATCTTCGTGCTGCATGCACGGATCGTACATGTACCACATGCCTGGCAACGCGGTTCAGCCGCAGCAACTGCTTTTCTGAGAGGTCCGATCTTCGCTGTGCTGCGCAGCTACAGAAAGGCTCCCAGCTCACAGGGAGGCCTCCTCTCAGCGTCAGAACGAGAGGCGGTTGCTGGCAACAGCATCCCCGTACGCCCGTACGCCTTGAAGAAGCACTTTGGTCCCCACAAACAGTGGCGAAAAGAGCAGGCACCTGGACAGGCAGGGAGAGCCTCTAAACTCTAAACCATCCGAAAGCCGGCCGGAGTCCGCTGCGGCGGGAAGTGAGAAGCGTTGCTCACAATCACAACCGACAAAGCGAAGAGCAACACTGTCCAACGACATCGGCACCATGATGAAGCGCCCATGCAATACGGGCCTGTGCCCTCATCTGGGCCTTGGCTGTTAAGATTGACTAAACACACAACGCACCTGCGTACTGCAGCATTTTTGCAAGGATTGACGACGCCACACTATTAATTACCTGCCGTTTGCCGGCAGCCTACTAATTTGTTCAGCATGGTCTCAATGCCTTCCCGTTCAGGCCTCTAGCAACTCGGCGGATGTAACAGCGCACCTCTTCCAGACAATTAAAATGTGGTTTCCGACAGGGTTAGACGCTTGAGATCTGGTGTGTTTCTGCTCGCGTCTCACCAAGACCAGCATGGACCAGCCACGACCACGCATCCTCACTCCACATCTGCACGAAAGGGAAGAACTCATCGGAAGTGCATTCCGAAGGCCCGAGGATCTATGGTGGCATCAGGCTCTGTTTCAAACAAAGATCACTAGGGCATGCTCGGTGGTAGCCAACGTCACACATCTCCAAAGCACCACATTCCTGGATGTCGGACATTTCCACGACCATCGTCAGCAACCCGCCATCATCTCAACAGCAAATATCGAACATACGACTATGTCAAGCAGAGTGCATGAGGCGGATCGTTTCGATGATTTGCCAACTCCGTTGTTGCTAGCTACTCTCTGGTACCAATGGCCGGCAGCCAACTAAAGTAATAGTACCATCGAAACAATAAATGTGTCGACCTGACTAGGTCGTCATTCCTACCCTGCGAACTGCAAGCACCCACATTGCCACAACTGACGGGTTTGCACGTAGGTGCAATCAGATGCGACCATGCCCATGCTGAGGCTGCTACCTGGTGTACCAAGTTCTGGGAGTTTGGGTACAAACGCATGGGCACCACAGTGCCATCAGGAAGCCAAAGCTCATCTTTGGGCACCTGTGCAAATCGGTGTGACGTCTCAACAAGAGCTTCGTGCAAGAACGAAAACTCAACAGATCTGAATGTATGTCATCCAGCTAGCTGTGTGGAAGAAAGCTGTGCCTTCGTCGGCTGCCAAGCTCCATCACTAGCTTCCTGGCACCAATAATAAAGGCATCACGAGTGTCTCAAATTCACAGATTTCACAGCACCTCGGCGAAGATCGTCAAATTTTTTTGCTGCATTACACTATTTTGGGAATCTCTTCAAGTGGCATCCGCCTTCTTCCGACAGCTCACAACTGTTCACAGTTGTGTTGCAGGTGATGTCTTTGATCAGGTTGCCAGCCGGCACAGGCTCCCCAGCATAGAAACCAACGCATGCCGCCAACAGTTCAGCGTGTACAAGTTGGTGACTGGTCCCACAATCGGACCAATGGTCCACAGCCAAACAGAGACAGGAGTGCAGTGTTTGTCATGGGCTTGGTGCACACGGCTTGGTTGACCACACCGGGGCGCCAGCCTTGGGAATATGCTCCAGGCTCACAGGTCAAAGGGCCAGGGTCTGGCACTGCGAGTTCCGTGTGCCAGGAGCACCTTGTCGGCAAGGCCAAACGCACACGAACAAACATGCTGCCACTCAACCACCGCACAAGGAGAGGGAAAGAGAGACTGCAAGACATGTGCAAAGGGCAACTCGTTTTCGACATCAAGCGACAAGCGGCAACCCAGAATACGCATGAACAGCAGAACAAAGCAGGACAGTGGTCTTAGCACAGTTGTGGTTCTCCTTCAGGTCAAGCTTCTGTAGTCCAACAGCAGTGCTTGTGTCACCGAGGCACACTCCATCAGGGGCACTGCACGGATAGGATACATGAAAACTTGAAGTGGGCCGTTTTTGGTAAGCAGAA
>CAJNJA010013240.1:0-12743 GCA_905231915.1 Symbiodinium necroappetens | reverse complement strand
GTGCGTGCGTGCGCGCGCCGGGCGCGCGTACAATATACTATCTGTGTATGTATATATATATATATACGAGCTGCTGTGCATCTGTGTGCGTGCCTGCGCGCACCGGGTGCGCATGCAAAAAGGTAAAGGGGATTGCACATGTTCCTCCGATCAAGATCACCAGATCCCCTGTTACAGTGAAATCTGTTTTCCTCTTCCCCTCCACTCGAGGCACGTCTGGACACAGTATCGGAAAAGTACGTGCCTCGACATCCAGTTCGGGTGACTACGAACAGCAAGGACCTTCGCCCTTCGTATGTAGTCTTCATTTAAAAAGTCGTGGCAAAACCTCGGATTCCTGGGCAGCAGATCGTATGCTGCATGCTCCAGTTGATGCTGTTTTGGCCTCACATGCCAGCGCGTCTGCCGCAACTGCACAGCTCTACATGACAAGCGGTTAAATCCGCATCGGAACGCAAGGTACGCGTCGCGAAACAAAGTGCAGTCTGAATCAGAAAACCATCGCCTCGGATTACTATAAAATTATCCCAGCGACCCTGCTTATCTACATAAATGCTCCACCACAACAAATTATAAAGTCAGTTCTATAGATTTAGAAAGTTTACAAGGAACCAGTTGCTGAATCAACAAAAAAAGCCCGGCATCGACCATCAGCTGTTCCATCGTTTCCAGAGCCCAGCAAACGCCAGCAGTCCAAAGAATCTCAGGTGCTTCCGGAGCACCTCCAGACAGCACCAGCCTCATCAAGGCTGCCATGAAAAAGATCGCATATCTTGCACTTGCAGCCGACATGACCTTCTGAGGGACTTCAAGGTATTTCCCAGCTTTCAAAAAGGTTGTCGAGAAAAGTCGTCGACCAATTCGGTCCGGAATGTCACCGCGCTGGCACCAGTCGTCATAAACATTCCAGATTCCTTCCAGTCGAGCTTCGCGGGATCGCCCAGGGAAATGGTCTGTGCTATCGGTCAAATCCAAGAGCAACGAGGTGAGCATGTCACCAACAATGGCCAAGTAAATGACATGCATTGAGTCAACAAAAAGTCCTCAGCACAATCTGATATTCTACAACCTTACAACCTTATGTGAAACCAAGACACCTTTCAATTTAGCTGCAAGTATGTTTGTTAGTACTTAGCCCAAAACAAAACAAACTATATGCCTGAATTCCTTTTTAAAGACACGCCAGCAACAAAATCCTGGCACTTTCATCAAGGGTGTTTCTCCATTCACTTGGATGAACTCTGCCGTCGTAGTGAGCCTTATATTTTGCAACATGAAAGCCAGGTCCATCGGAGACATCGTAACTTAGATATTTACAAGTATGTTGCAGAGCCAGCAACTAACACCACATAGGCCGAGGCTCGTTTGGCGGTGCCTGCTGTCCATGCCGAACCGTGTGTACAGCAACTCTGGGCTGTTGTCTCCGCAAGGAGCTTGGTCGGCAGTCACGTATTGAATCGCTCGACAGAAGTGGCATACTTGTTGCTTCCCAAAAAAGCCTCAGTTGATTACGCAGGTCGCAGTACGTCTTTGCTTGTAGACTAACCCACCCAACCAGTTTTAACAGAACCTGGCAAGCAACAAGCACAACCGAATTACAAGCCAAAAAATCCAGCGAGAATTCCTGCCCAGAGAAGCTGTGCCGCTTATAGATATTGGCCCCATGCATGCACACCGAATGCGCGATATGATCGGATCAGTAATATGGAACCTATATTAATTCTAAGGTTAAGCAAAGATTTGACAAGTTGAAAACATGTCATCCTTGTCTTGGCTCATGCAAACAACCCTCGCGCGTGCAATTGGCTAATCTAGAACGACATGATCAAATGCGCATGCATCCGCACAGGACAAGACTTCCTGCCATCTGTTTGTACAAGCACATAGGTCGAAAAACTGATCAGCCCGATAGGCAAAAATTATGCTATAGATGCATACATACAGCAGGCCAATGTGTTAGATTTCGCGGCACGGCCTGCTTATCAAGTTGAACAGGGACATTTCCCGCAGTCCTCCTCGTGCAAATCTCTTCCAACAGATTGCAACAGCCCCGCATGCGTTCATCGCCACCATACGGCAATATTGTTGGCCACGTTAACTTGGGCCTGCGCTGGAGTTTCCCTGCAGTGCGACTTAGCTTCCTTCGTCCCCATGCATATTTTGTACTGTTTATATATATATACAAGCACATATGTATGTGCATACACATATATATATATATGTATACATATACATATACATATGTATATATATGTGCATGTGAATAGACGTATGTGTCAGTAAGTACATATATGCACGTGTATACAAATCGCATTTGCTTTCGATCTGAGTGGCGTATGTAGTCCTTGGTTTTAGAAATCCCTACACATACATATCGTATATACATGTGCACATACACACATATAGATAGACCATGACTATTGCGAATCTACAGGAGTCCCTTCGAAAGCTGGAGATGAAATCTTCGTGAAGTCTGCGCTGTGCACTCTTGAATGGGCTTTGCGAAAGGCTTTCTTCCAGATTCTAATCAAACACCTTAATCCGAAAAACCCTATACGCTTACAACTAGTGTCCTTGCCCGAAAGTATCCCAGCACACTGCACAGACCAGCTTTTGTTTCAGGCTCAGAAATGCTGACTTAAGGATCAGTGTACCCTGAAGCAAGATCCTTCGACTTGAGGACGGTGCGGGTAACAACCCTTCGGATCAGTGCACCGCGAAGCAAGGTGTTTCGGGTTCAGGTGGCTGGGCGGATCTGTTGAAGGAACGATTCGAATGACGATCACCAGGCCAACGCGCATCCACGCGAATTTTGATCAAGATTCGGGCATTTCGGTCGGGATTTATGGTATGTGCCACAATCTAGACTCGAGCTTGACGTGCATGGCATGCGCCACAATGTAGACTCGATCTATAAGTCCATACACAGGACGGATGAAAGATTCGCATGCTTCTCGTGGATCAAGCAGAGCATGTCGAAGCCTCGAGGCTCGCATCAAAGACAAGGACACAACGGCATGCCGCGCGGTCTATTGCTTCCTCGTTCCAATCTGAAATTCAGACAGCGAAACCGTGAAGACATGTCTTTGTAATGTCGGACTCCTTCATTGACATTGTACCGGGATCTGGCACTCTTTGTGTTCGAAAACACCCAAAAGTCCTCTTTCCTTAAATCCAGATTACAACAGCCCTGCGTGCTACACATGACGATGATGTTGCTCCCAGTGCGTCTTGCCCATGACCGTTTGGATCAATAGAACATCACATCTTCGTCATTCGCATGCTTCAGACATAGCTCAAGCCCACACCAGAGGAAACTATATGCCGGGGAATTTGCTAACTTGGGCATCGGCGCAAGAATCGCTAGCCAGCCCACGTGTTGTCAATAAGTCCGAAACCGACCCTGCATGTGAAAGTAGTAGCTTCGGGCCTCCGAATGTATGTAAGGACTTTGCAGATTATAAAATATCGTGCCACAGGATAACACCCTTATGAGTTTATGTTCGACCCATCGTGCCACAGGATAACACCCTTAGTCAGAATTTATGTTCGATCCTTAAAGTAGCACCCCAATGTTGACCAGCGTTCAGCTAAGGCGTCTATACGAAGCATACGGACCAAGATTTGCTTAATTCGAAGCCGATCTAAGCCTCTAAACCCTTATACCTTCGATTCCTTTACAATTATCAACATCATGATCCCCTTTACAGAAATCCCAAACCGTACACGTTGCCTTATATCTAGACCGGCGCCCAGAACATCTACCCGATAGAGTGGACCCTCTGTATGTGTGAAAGACAGGGAACCAGGCTATCTGTTATCACAACATCCCCCGAGCCCCGCTAAACATTAGGCCCTGCATGCATTGCATATAAGCAGTAAAAAGACAAACACAAACCCTTCAAGACTTCGAAGGCAAGCAGCGTTTGAGACTAAAGCACAGCCTCAACGCATCCTGATCTGCCTGGACACCGTCCAAGATCAGTCTGTATCCAGATGCCAAGGGTTGCCCAGCAAGCTGCCGCCGATGCGGCGGATCGAGCAGCTCACCGAATGCATTTTTCTCCGGGTAGTAGCCGGAACCTCATGCATGTGACATGTTGGTTCAAGGGGTAACGGGCTCTCACACCCGAAACATGAAGTGCCATACTGNNCAGTATGGCACTTCATGTTTCGGGTGCGGGTGTTCAGAGTCTCTTAAGGCAGCCTTGAAGTGGAAGAACCTCTATAACCACAACTCCGAAGGCACACTCAGTATTACGTCAGCGTCCTCTAGTTGAAATGCAAGCAGGACACTGCAAGCAAAAGACCACTGGATGACCTGCAAGATCGTAGCACGTGCTTCAGCCGTCTGCGATGTGGCGTTGACGCATGATAACCTGGCGGCGTGTGCTGCACTGCTTGCGTGGCCTCCCATCTGCAGGTATGCGTATCTCTGCTGCAGACAAAGAAGCAGCCATCGTGTGTCAACAGTTGACGTAGATCTGCCGAGCACCGATTGCAAGGCTATAACCTCGAACTTCTGATTGCCTTGGGACAGACATGTGAGGTAGGACTTTCGGCTGCATGCGCATTGCCAAGCGTCGCATCGCTTCTGCCCCGTCCATGTATATGCGAACTGGAATACATCTCGCCAAATCTATGGAGGCATCCTGTGAAGTTTGCAGCTTCAGATTTCAGGAGTGAGTCGGTGGAGGGCCGGACACACTCGCCAAGGGATCATAACTAAGTTAAGCCTCTCCCAGAATTGGGTGGTCATTGAACCATGATGGATCCAGAGATTTTTCCTTGCGCCAGTAGGCTTCAATGTCCTCAAACACAGGTTCTCTCGATTTCACACAGGGCTCCGAGTTCAGGCTACGGTTTAGGGTTGGGGATCCTCGTTACAGCGATAGTTGGGAGAGGGTTCTTGGGCTGCTACACCCGTAGTAGCGCAACCATTGACACTCCAAGAATATCCCCAACCAAAAACTTCCGACGAGGACAGCGAGATGATGGGTAGCCATTTGCTATCGCTGGTGACTGGTGCAGGCGCACAAACTCGATTTGAGATTTCAGGCTTCAGACTTCAGGGAACACGGGAGGTAAATCAATTAAGACGGCCCTGCAAAGCCTTTATCACCCCCAACAGCGATCTAGATTGGCTTGGGGCTTGTTCTGGATTTTCATGAGCATCGGTTGGTCTCAGGCAATGCAATCAACCGCTGCGCAGCAAAGGGTTGTGTAAATGTTCGGGCCAAATTCTAGAATAGCCGTGGCACTCCTGGATCTCCAATCAGCTTTCGGAGCATCTCTGATCGCTTCGAGAAGGAGCCCAGCAGCTCGTGGGGCAGCAGCATCTCATGTTCCAACATCAAACGTTTTCTCTTGCCGCGGGCATCTTGTCGTTCCTGAGCAGGGCAATGCCAAGGGGGGCCGTCTACCATTGTGTAAAATACGGTTTTATGAGGGAGAGAGATTGTGTGACAAAGCATATCTCAGGATTTCTGGTTTTGTAGGGTTGATTCTATACATATATAGGGATGTAAAATACAGTTCAGTGTCTGAGAAACCAGGGGGTGACAGGCAAGTTCATCATGTATATTGTTTGGCAAGCTTGTTCAAGAAATTAATTTAGGCTGTGGGTTTGGGGCCTGTTGGACCAGAAGCCAGGGCACAATAGGTATCGGCAGGATGTAAGGCTTTCGAAGTACATCTCCTTGGCTCGAAAGCCAGCGCAGCACTAGTTTAGCTAGGATCTTTTGGTACACCTGCAAAACAAGTTTCTCCAAGGTTGGCGATCAACCCACTTCATCAGAACAGGACCAGCGCTTCGCTTGTGCCGGCTGTTGTCCAGCATCTGCACCAATTCTTGAATATCATCCCTTTGCTGGTGCACTCTTCACAGCTCGATTTTCGAAACGTTGGGACTATGTGGGGTTTTGGGCTATGAGGTATCCCATCTGTATTTGTTCCAGGCCTTGCTAGATGATTTGTAGACAAGCTTCGGCACCAGCCAGTACGGTACGTCTGCAAAGCGACCTTGGCAGGATACAGGTGCAAAAGCGTACTGCTGGCTGTGGCTTTTCTGGAATGAGAAGCAGGCTTGTTAATGAACGGACTCTTTCCAGTGGGACCTTCAGGACTGTGTCACATGGAAACCTCTGTACCTGGTCACTTGTCATTAACCAATAGCGGATGCCCGCCTCGCCGGTCCCCAGCATCTCAAAGATTTCTGTAACCGTGTCATCGATCAGCTTCGTGGCCCATGACATGACTCTCACAATCAATAAATCATCACTGCTCGTACTGCTCAGTCACAGACCGAGAGACACGTTAAAGAGCACGCGTAAGGAGTCGGAACGATGGTAATGTTAGGGTCAGGAAATAAGGGTTGAGGGTTTCAGGCTTAAGGTGTAAGGCATATAGTGGTTCAATAGGGGCTTTGCATTCATATAGGTTAGGACTTAGAGGTTTAGGCTTTCGGGGCTGTGGAATATGCAATGTAACAAACTGCCGGGTTTTAAAAGTACATCGTGTATAGGTGTTGGCTTTCATGGTTATGTGGGTTTAGGGTTTAGGGTTTTGGGGCTGAGGGTTTAGGGTTTTGGGTTTTAGGGTTTTAGGGTTAAGGGTTTAGGGTTTAGGGGCTGTATATAGTTCCAGGCACCAAAGCTCGAAGTGGAGGACGTGACAGATGATGGCTTTATGACACCTGAAGTTACAGTCAAATCGAGCCTCGTAGTGCAGCACAAAATAAGCAGTGATCAATCAAAACAAAGGTCGGCACGAATTGAGCACTAACACCCACGCACTCACGCATGACTTCACACTTGCAAGTAGAAGCCGGCATTTCCCCAGGTGCACATGCGGCCGTGCACAATCCAGTGACACACTGCTGCCCAGCTGCATGAGCTGTCCCTGAAGACTGACAGTGCACGATGCAATGCTTCTGTTGCGAAGTGCCTTGTAGTTATGTCTACAGCACAGAAACATACGACATAGACACTCATGCACCCTGCTGCTGGAATGCACACGTGGCATTGTAGAGCATATACGTGCCGACTGGCTAATGTGCAATTGCTTCGCACGCGCACATCAAGCTCAAAGCTAGATTTCACCTATAAGGAACGAAGTGGCATACGATGGGCTGCCGCCGTGGCTTCAGCATCTTGTCGAGAGTTAAATAGGTGGTTCAGAAACTTACAAGTATTGGTCACTACCACAAAAAGTGACTCTACTATATCTTCTAAAATAAGCACACAAGATGGTTTCTGGGGTGTGGACAGTGAGCGGGGCGTTTGGTTTGCTACATACAAGCCATAGAAGACACTGGCACACTCCGACAGCCTTGCAAAGTACCAGCGCCGGTACTGTTCTCCACCAGTAGCACAGCACATCAAGCGAGCTGTTGAAGTGTCGAGTTCATGCGATGTCATGACACTGCATGTGCTCAGATGAAGATAAGAACATCGCACCACATGGCAAAAGTTCGATCAGCCTAGCTCGTGCGGGCACGCTTCCTCTCCCACTGCGACCATTCATCATCTTCCTCCCAGTCCTCCCCATTATCTTCCTCCCAATCATCATCATCATCCCATTCCCCCTGGTCGTCGGGCTCTTTGTCATCATCTCCCTCATTTTCGGTTTCCTTGGTCTTTTCCTGCTCCTTCTTCATTTCCTTCTCTCTTTTCTTTCTTTCCGCAGCCAGCCCTGCAACAATAACGAGGCGCGCACACACGCACACACACACACACAGACACCCAACACTACTCAGAACTCCATCGCACTGAAAACGAACGACACTCAGGAGTGCACGCCGTTCGTGGGCTGCCACTATGGCTTCCGCTGCCTGCACCTTTTCAGTTGCGGCCTGGCCAATCGAGGGGATCTTGGGGATTTGCTTCAGCACTACGACCCTAAACTCCTATAAACCCTAAAACCCTATAAAGCCCTTAGCCCTAAAAGCTTTCTTGGTTACGGGGCAAAAGCTCGGCAGAACTCACAGAGCCACCGGGTCGTACAAAGTTTCGGGTTTTAGGGTTTAGGGTTTTGGGGCTTAGGGCTTCAGGGCTCTACGGTTTTAGGGTTTTTTAGGGTTTAGGGTAGAAGCCTGAAGCTACCATAGATCCCACGTCATAGAACCCTTATTGGACCTAGGGCCTAGGGGTTAAGGGTTCAGGGTATATAGGGTAGGGTCTATAGGGATATCAACCCTCGCCATAACCCTTTAAAGCCCTACACTGTAGAATAAACACTGACATGAGGCACAGGCCGAACAGAATCATTAAGCAATCGAGAATCTGAATTATTGGGCCTGGGGCACAATGAACGCCGAAAAACATATGCTTAACTAATCCCAAATCACCAGGCACTCAAACCTCGAACCCAAAAGCTCTGCAACCAATATCACCCACGCATATACATACGGGATCAACAGGCTGAAGAGAGCGATGCATTCGGGATGAAGCTGGCCTCGATCATCTTCCTATTGTCCTTGAGGTGCCAGATCACGTCCTCGAGCGGCGTCCCTGCAAACAGTAACTCGTTCATCCTCAGCATCACAGGAAGTCGTAAGTTCATCGATCTCAAACACGATGATGGCTGGATTATTGCTTGCAAGCCACTCACTGTGCAATGCAAGGAGCTGCTTATGCACCTCTTTCAAGCTGTCGACGGTTGCCTTGTATGGGGCTTGGTTTGACAGGTTGGAGCAAGGGGGTGCTATTGGTTGGGGTATGCTTAGAAGGCATCTATTGAAGTTGGAACTAGTGTACAAGATCGACCTATGTTCCTGTACAAGCCGAAACAATTTTGTCTTGATATTAATGGCAGAAGCCTCCTGCAAAGGCATTCGGTGTTCGTGAATGGCCCTCGCCACATTCCTGCTCTTCGTGGCCAAAGAGTTCAGCCTCGGTTCAGGCAGGGATCAATCAGTGCATTGCTTAGGGCTTATGAGGGGTTCAGGGGTTTACGTTTGGTGCGATTATAAAAAAACTATAGGATTAAAAGGGTTTAGGGTCTTTTTCGGGTTTGGGGCCGAATATCTTGTTCGGAGTGGCGCAGCCATGTCCTTGTCGAAGTCCTTCTGTTGCTGCTGCTCCGGGGCCAGCTCCTGTTGCATGATGGTATTGAGATGTAAGTGGGATGTAAACAAGCTCGTAGCGGATGCAAGAGATGTGTTCCGAAGCCTTCGGAGTCTTCTTCTCTTTTTCTTTGCCCCCGGGAGGGGCATCAGCACTGTCTTTCGACATGTCTGCAGCCCGAGCCGTCAATGTTTCTGCCAGCGCTGTTCGAGCTGCCCGGTTGCGTGGCACCGAGGCCACACCGCTGAGCTTGGTGCCGACTTTGGACCGTGTCTTGCCTCGATCAAATGGAAGCTTTCATGTATGAAGCTACGGGCTAGTGCAAACAACAAAGCACATGATTCAGAATCGCACTGGAGTCTAGTGAGGACTTGAAGACGCGGTATATCCGCATGTCGGCATTTGCTGGGTCCTGCGCAGGATGAAAGGATGAACTTAGATTGGGAGACTCACACATGCCTACAAAGAGCGGGGCTTCTAGCAGAAGGTCCTGAGGGTGTGGCACACCCTTCTGTTCTTGGCAAGCAGACTCATGACACGAAACATCTCATGTTTCAATACCATAAGGCTCTACAAACTGAGCAAGGGGCTGTCAACCACCTGCTTCTGCAGGAATTCTTGCAGAATCGGAGTCGTATACATTTTGCGTAGTTCTTCAAGTGGCAGCTCGATAAAATTGTTGGATCCCTCGCGCTCTGCTTCCCTCAGTGATTGCATCGGTGTAGATACACACAGCCTGTGCATGTGACGTGTGTGCTTGCATGAATAGCTGTAGCTTGCAAGAAAACATGCAATAGTCAAGCCCAGTCTCTCGATATAGAAAGCTTCGATTGTCATCGAATCCAACGTTGGGTCCAGCATGTAGGCCTTCAGGAACTCGAACCTCACAAGGTCAAAACAGCCCTGGATCACATCAAAAAAGTGAACACAGTCTTGGCTACGGGTCGACAGTATCATGCTGCAACCCATTCAGGCTTGCACTTGGCAGCATTGGTGTTGGCTGCGTTGAATTTCTCGAGCAGCCCCGGCCGCAAGCCTATGCAGGGTTTTGGGGTATTTCGGCTTAAGTAGAATTAAGGTCCGATCAGGGGATTATATATGGAAAAAATGATATCTCAAGGGGGTGTTTGCAACCCGGCCGGGTGATGCCATTTTTCTTCGAAGTGCTTCGCGTTGGCGTTTGAGTTCACCTGCGTCCATGTCCGAAGGGTTTGCCAGAGCCTGCGACAGGATGCAACCGAAACATGATTCATAGGTCGTTACGGGCTATACTTGGACAAAGCCTATGGTTTGTGTGGCACTGGGGTTGTAATTCGACACACATAAGTTGTTATGGCCTACTTTGGGATAACTACTAAGGCCCCTATATGGAATAAGAGGTCGCTCCACGGAAGCCGGAGACTGGTGAACCCCCAACAAAGGCCAGAGAACCTCAGAGTTTTCGGACGAAGAGACCCAACAGATGATAACGAGAATGCTACTAGGGTTTAGGGTTTAGGGCTTAAGGGTTGTAGGGTTTAGGGTTTAGGGTTTTAGGGTTTAGGGTTTTAGGGTTTAGGGTTTAGGGTACTGGCTAAGGTTTGGTTTCAGGGTTCAAGGGAGCTTTTATTTATGAAAGGGGTCCTGCCGCTCATAAGGTGTATAGGGGTTTTAGGAGGAGAATACGGTGTTCTGGATGGGCTTATATCTACACATAGGTAAAGGTGTACTTGTTCCTTTTCGAGCTAATGCCAAGGGTAAACAACAGCAGGCAGGGGTCAATCAGCTCGGGCGCACACAACCTGCGACCTGGCCTTGATCTGTGCCTTCTGGTCCTCTGTCAGCACCTTGACCCGCTTAACTCTTCCTTCATCATTTCTGACCCCGAGGGGACCGATGGCGAGAGCCCCCGAACCATCACTGACCACACTGAGGCTCGAGTTGACTCGCTTCAGAATCCTGCCAGAAGAACCGATTGTGTTCGAACATCGAACCGACCCAGCTATGTACAAACTAGGTATGCATGTGCATGGGCTGACAGTAAGGAAGTGGCCCTTTCGGTGTCGAAGATGCCTCCGTCGGCGTGCCTGGCCGATCACATGAGCCAAGTTTCAAGTTATAGTGGTTCAGTTGTTTAACTTCAACTTTCGGGTCACATATGCCTAATACCACCCGTCTACCCCTGAAGCGTATGATGAAGCCTGTGCTTCAAAATCAACAGCACCCCAACTCTCGATCTTAGATCAACGTCCCAATGGTTGGTCAGGGAGCTGGAGTGTCAGGGTTTGGGCAGCTTTGGATTCTAGTGGTTTACTGATTCAAGGTTCTAGGAAGCATAGGGGGTGGCAGTAGTTGTAATGAATTATGTATATGTAAATATATGTATTCATACACACGGGGATAGGTATAGAGACTCTGGTCAATAAACACAAACCATATATACATGCACATGTGCAAACACACACACACACGGACATATAAATAAATAAATATATATATATACATATTTAGAAACACGTTCTGAAACATTCTGTCTAAGATTTTGTACCTCTATACCTGTCTATGTATCTACCCGCCTATCCACCTACCTACCTCCCTGCCTAGCTTGCTAGCTTGCCATCTATCTGTCTATTTATCAACTATCTATCTGCCTATCTGTTTATCTATAGGTGTGTATGTGTGTATACATATTGACATGTGCAGGACACACCGGTATCAGCCTTCTGCTTGCGAGGCCAATATCTCTAGGAGGAAGTCGTTGTAGGCTTTCAGGCTTTCCGTAGGATCATCCTTGGATAGCATCTTCCACGTGAAATGCTTCGAGCCTTTCCTGGCATATTCCATGAACTCATCAAAGAGCTCGCAGCTTTCGATGTTCTTCTTTCTGGCAAAAAGAGCTTCAGACCCGCAACTGTCGTACGAAAAGGTAGGTGACAAAGCCACCAGCGCGTCGCAAAACTGGTCCTTCTCCACGTCGACGATAGACTGGTTGCTGCAGTCGATGATGTCGAGCTTGGACTTGCAGCTTCTGGGCGTCGCACACTTCCCCGGACTCTCAAGCGAACCTGCACCGCCCTCGTCGCTCCAGGACAGTCTGCGCTTGACTGACCGAGAACCTTCCTCCTCAGCTTCCTGCTCCTCAGCGGCTTTCTTCTTTCCGCTGCCTTTTCCTTTGCCTTTGCTGGCACTTCCTGGAGAGCCTTCCTCCTCAGCTTCTTCCTGCTCTTTGGTGGCGTTCTTCTTTCCTTTGGCCTTTCCTTTGCCTTTGCTGGCACTTCCTGAGCTTTCCTCCTCGGTTTCTTCCTGCTCTTCGGTGGCTTGCTTTTTTCCCTTGGCTTTTCCTTTGGCACTTCCTGCAGAGCCTTCCTCCTCAGTTTCTTCCTGCTCTTCGGTGGCTTTCTTCTTTCCCTTGGCTTTTCCTTTGCTGCCTTTGCCTTTGGCGCTTCCTGGAGAGCCTTCCTCCTCAGCTTCCTGCTCTTCGGCGTTTTGCTTCTTTCCCTTGGCTTTTCCTTTGCTTTTGCCTGTTGCACTTCCTGGAGAGCCTTCCTCCTCAGCTTCCTGCCCTTCAGCGACTTTCTTCTTTCCTTGGGCCTTTCCTTTGCCTTTGCTGGCACTTCCTGAGCCTTCCTCCTCGGTTTCTTCCTGCTCTTCGGTGGCCTGCTTCTTTCCCTTGGCTTTTCCTTTGCTTTTGCCTTTGGC
>CAJNJA010013238.1:0-12744 GCA_905231915.1 Symbiodinium necroappetens | reverse complement strand
GGTTAATGCGAGGTGTTCCTAAAGGCCCTAAAGTAAGCCCTGTGGGGGATGGAGGGCTCACTTGTCGGATGGTGGGCTTACCCTGGCTGGGGTGGAGCATCGGGCCTGATACTTACATAGTCGCTCACCCTTAATTACCTTCTAGGGAGGCTAGACAGAGATTCTGAACATGCCCTTGCTGCAAGAAGATCCCCTAATCACGTTTCAAAGGATTATAAGGCCCACCCATCTGTGCGTGTGGGTGGGGGGGGGTGGGTGCGGGGGACGGCGGTTTAGGGTGTAGAGTATACCAGCTAGGAAGGATACAGTAAGCATAGACTTCCTAAATGCAGTCGGCCCTTGTAGCTCTTCCGCACCTCGGAAGGCGATGGCCCGCGAAGGCCAGTCCCGTATATGGCTGAGGGCCGTGAGGAATTCCGGGCATGTGTGCTTGACTACTCGGTACCGAGACATGCAAGCTGCTATGAGATGAAGACGTTAGGGCACGTGTACAACCTTCCCAGGAGCCAAATCTTAAATCGTGAGTGCCAAAGCATCATGATGTAAACCACCACTTCATGTAATGACCACACATGTTGTCGTGCTGATAATGCCCAGACCGTATTTGCTTCTGCAGGAGCAGAAGCATCATGGCCCCTTGTGTAGGGTTTAGGGCTGGCGGCGGATTCTTCTACAACGTCTACTGCCACTGCCAGTACGACCACCACTACCAATCCCCCTACCACTACCCCTTAAACCTACAAGCCTGAGTTCCACCAGCACCTCAATGTAACTTATTAGCTTTTCGAGAATATGCTGCCAACACCTGTTCTGATTAATAATAAAGGGGCCTAAAGATTTACCAATATTTTTTGGGGGGTTCCTNNTAAATGTAGTAGAATGGGCCCCAAAACCCTGTTCTAATTGTTAAGGCCCCTATACCCTAAACCCCCCAAAAAGTAGCCCTTATAGGACCCTTTACAGAACCCTTTAAAGGAACCCCCACACCCTGTTCTGACTAAACCAAAAGCCCTGAAGTTCTGAAGGTGTTTAGGGCTGGCCCCGCGGACGCGCCTGGACGCCGCAGTGCGGGCTGCTGAGGGAGGTGCTTTTGCAGCTGTGAGCTTTGTAGAGCTTCAAACGGCTATGTCCAGTTTTTTACCAAGGCTTTATGATAGGTTGCTGCGTGCTTCAGATACATTATCGTGCTAAGAACGATTTTATGAGGGCGTTACGGGGTTTTCTTTGGGAGGGGGCTAATTCAAGCTTTGGAGTTTTCTGTTTAGTCCTTTCGGGATTTGGGGTTCTCGAGTTTTGGGGGTGTGGGTTCTCGGAGTTTGGGCGTCTGAGTTCTCGAGTCTTGAAAGCAAGGTGGTGGCATCCGGAAGGCTGGCACTGAGATTGAAAGTCCGTAACATTTGAAGTCCGGAGTGTTGCAGTTCCGAGCAAGGTGTAAAGTGTATAAACGGTTTCGGAGGGTACCTTTTGGGAGGAAAGGGGCCGTGGGTGATTTTTGGAAAGCACTGGTGGTTGCGGAGCTGAAGGGTGAGGGCATCCCCCTGAACCCGAGACCCAACGCCCTCCAGTTCCCCCTAAACCGCAAACCCCAAACTGAGCCTTTAGGGTTTGGGGTTTAGGGTTTAGGATAGCCCTTCATCCAGGCGTTGTGCCAGCTGACAGCTTGGCCGACCCTCCCAACATCACGCTCCTCCTCTTCCAATCAGGGTTTCGAGTTTAGGGTTTCGGGTCCTGAAATGTTGGGTTCTTGCTCTCCGGGGTATTGAAGACTTCGGCACATCCTTAGAACAGGGGCTCAGGGTGTAGCACCCCAACCACACTTTTTTCAATGCAGTAGGATCCCTAAGGTGATTCAAGGTATGTTCCTTTATTCAGGGAGTTTGGAAGTTCAGGGTACTTGCCGCCAGCGCTTCCTTCAAGAGTCAGTTTGGGGGTACTTACCGCCAGCGCTTCCTTCAAGAGCCAGTTTAGGGGTACTTACTGCCAGCGCTTCCTTCAAGAGTCAGTTTGGGGGTACTTACCGCCAGCGCTTCCTTCAAGAGTCAGTTTGGGGGTACTTACTGCCAGCGCTTCCTTCAAGAGTCAGCTTAGGGGTACTTACGGCCAGCGCTTCCTTCAAGAGTCAGTTTGATTGGGGGTACTTACCGCCAGCGCTTCCTTCAAGAGTCAGTTTGGGGGTACGTACTGCCAGCGCTTCCTTCAAGAGTCAGTTTAGGGCGTTTAGGGTTCAGGGTTTGTTGAAATTGTTAAGAGTTTATTTGGGGCTGGGGGGCTGCGGCTGGGCTGGGTGGGATTGGGGTGGAGGAGGAGGGAGGAGGGAGGGGAGGGGGCGGCTTGTGGGGGATCAAGCCAAAAGTCGGGGGAAGCCGGATTGAGGGCTAGGTTGGTGGCTGGGTTGGCGGCTGAAATTGAGGGGGGTTCGTGGCACAAAAGCAAAATTGTTTCCATAGGTCCGAGTGTAAAATTAATTTGGTTGGGTTTTGATGCGTGGCCTGTACACGGTTTGGGAGGATACGTTGTGTGGTTAGTGTAGCTGAAACAGATGCCGGACGATATCACAAATTCGCTAGCAGATTCTGGTACAGGAGTTGCAGCATATGAGGAGCCCTGATACAGACCCTGATAGCAGGTCGGCGTTTCGAGTGTGAGTGCCGAGGTAGTAGGACCTTTGCAATAAGGACTGCTGAACTGCAGTATGGAGAGGAAAACGAACGTAGCAAGCAGGCGGCGAGAGGTTTCAAGCGCATGTTAACAACTGAAGTCCATAACACGCCCTGAGCGCCAAACCCAGTTAAGGTTTAGAGCTTACAAGTTTAATGTTTGCTAGTTCAATAGTACACATCTCAACTGCTCCAGGCCTCGAAACACTAAACCTCCAGGGTTTAGGGTTCAGGGCTCTTCACAAAACCCTGAACTGTGGACTCTGTCGTTTTCCCGATTTGGCTGCGGAGTATCTCAGGACTTGGCTTGGGGCTCAAATATCTGGGGTTTAGGGTTTAGGGTCTAGAGCTTATCGAAACTTGAGCCTCGAACAAAACGTTCAGAAACTCCAAAATCCGGACGAGACTAGTGAACAAGCCCGCAAACCCCAAAAACTAAGCCCCAGGATCCAGGCAGCAGCTCATCTGCAGTTTGTTGGACCTAAGTCATCTCCCTGTAGTTGCCCGTGCCAAAAAGCCAACATAAACCACCTGTGCTGTAAAGTGTTTTCCTTGTTGTCGATGCTATAGACGTTACTACGGTTGATGATATAAATCCTGCATTACCCATAACAAGGAATAGACCGTAGCTCCCGTCGTTTAGGGTCCGTAAGGTCATGCAGGATTTATATCATCAACAGTATGGGTGGTGACATGGACATTGTGCCTGCGGTCGGAACCAAGATCCCAGATTTCAGTTTTTGGAAGGGTTGGGCTTTAGTTTTGAGGATTGACTGAAACTTTTTTCTTGGTTTTTGACTAGGTTAGACTTAAGTTTGGTTACAAAGGTAGGGCCATGGGCAAGGTGACTGTAGTTCGAAATGCTGTTCATACTCAGTGAGACTTGCAGTCTGCCACAGAACTATCGATGAATCTTCAAATCAACCCTTAAGCCACGCTTTGCTCGTTTGAGAAGATGCCGTTGACAACTCGGATCGGCTGCAGAACATGCTTGTTCAATCACAGTTGGCGACCGTTTTGCCTTGCGATCCTTCTGTCAAGTCATCTTTATCATATATCCCTCTCTATATATATATATATAGTTTTTAACGCTAAACCCCTAAACCCTAAACCCCTAAACCCTAAACGAACAAGCGGCCTTTGGATTTTACGATAGATCAGGCTTCGAGGCTTTTGTGGGTTGTTGACAAGAGTCTGAACGGCCAGCGAGAGCGATAAATGCCAAACCCTGAACCAGACACTACCGACCCTAAACCCCAAACCCTAAACCCTACTCTCGTGAGGCTCTAACCTTTGAAAGTGGACAATCGAGTTTCGGGTCTCGCGGTATGCCCTCCCTACGGCTGATGATCTAAATCCTGCATTACCCATAATAAGGAATATACCATTATTCCCATAGTTTCTGCGGCTTAGGGTTTAGGGTTTAAATGCAGGATTTATATATCATCAACAGTAGCTCAGGACGCTCCGGCCGACTCTTTCTACGTGCTCTTCGCGAAAGCTCAGCTCAGAGCTGCGTGCGTTCTTACGGCCTCTCGTCTTGAACTAGCCCTAGGCCCCTAAGTAGTTCCTTTTTGGGATTACCTTATAGGATTCTAAATATGAACCACAAAAAGGAACTACTTAGGGGCCTATGGGTAGCCCTGTAAACCCCGAAACCCTACCCTAAACCCCGAACCCTGTAAATCCTAAAACCTTATATGTAGAGCTAGAAACAACAAATGACCCTGGTGTGCAGGAGTTTGTGGACAAGTGACAAGGTCTGGAGGTTTAGGGTTTTAGGTTTATAGGGTTTAAACCCTAAACCCTAAACCCTGCTCAGAAAGGGTTTAGAGGAGTATTAATCCTGAATGCAGGCAAGATGTACCGACCGGAGCTTCCTTAGCTCTGTTTGGGTTTTTGGGGGGTTTACGCTTTAGGGGGTTGTAGTAGGGTTGTAGTAGTAGATGAGTCTAGAGGGGGCTTAGGGTGTTGGGGCTACCAACTTCCTGTCTAGCCGTGTGTTTTTGTTACTGCGAGGTCGGAAAATCAAACCCTATAGAGACTTACAGTATGCATGCAAGCCGTAACGTCCTAAGGAGTTCTTACATCCACAAAGCCCCAGACCCGAATTCCTGGAATCCCTCGAACCCGAGGACCCTAAACCCGAAAGCTCTCCGCGCGACCCAGGCTTCTGGCGAATATTACGGCGTCATCTCCCGCGCAGGCATGTTTGGGGCCGGACGAGCTTGGGCTTGGGGAAATTTAGTCTGAGCAGGAAGCCCCAAACCCCAAACCCAGTTTTTGTGTATCAAGATAAACTTCTGGGTGACCTTTCGGGAGAGCACCGGAGAAGCTAACCAAAATAAACATGGTGGAGGTCAGCTGATGGAGTTTAGTCGGTTTGGGTTTAGGTTTGCGGCACCCTAAACACCCTAAACCCTAAACCCAAGCCACGTTATCGATGTTTGTCGATGACATGCCGCGCTCTCATCGTTCGAGTCGAGTGAGAGCCTGCTCTTGGGACATGTCGAGAAGAAGTCGAAGTCTTCGCATCTGCCCAGAGTGCCCAATACCCCTTAATTAAGGAATATACCTTCAATTATAGGGGCCTTAATATGATGGTTTTAGCTATATTCCTTAATTAAGGGGTATTGGGCTCTCTGGGTGCAGTCATGAAGGGCGATCCCCTAGTCCTAGGCCAGTTAAGGGTGTACGAGGTCTGAGCCATGAGTGATAATGTCCCCTTTTCGTCCTCATCAAATAACCCTACCAGCGTTTGAGGTTACTGCGGGTAACTCTTTCTGGGCCACAATGCCCTAAACTCCAACCCTAAGCCAACAAAAAATGTACCTACATGCATGCATACACACACATATATATATACACACATAGAAATATATTCCAGAGATATGTTCTAATCACGAAGAAACCCTTCTGGGCATTTTTGGGGCATTTGGAGGCCTCGCGAAGACGGCGATGGCCTTGGAGGAGGGCATGGAGCTGGAGCCTCTCCAGGACGCGGTCTAGCAACACTCCAGGGCCCTGAGAAGGTTTAGGGTTTAGGGTTTTAGGGCATTTTAGGGTTTAGAGTTTTAGGGTTGAGGGTTTTAGAAGGTTTTTGTCATTCAAGGCGTTTTAAAATCCTACAAGAACACGTTACAGGTTGTTTGCAGTATCTGGAAACGTTTAACCCTTAGGTGGACCCTGTCGGAAATCATGGATGGAGGACCCCTGTCAAGGGGTTACAAGTCGAGGCGAATGCAATGAGGGAATGCAACATAGCACAACGTAGAACCGATAAAGCACTTCCATGTCATTCTAATGTCTTAAACAAGTGCTTAGTTAATGAAAGTAGTGGATGAGTTCCCGTGTGTCTTGTTTTGCTAAATAAGACCACATTCCGTTTATTCCCCTCGCTTTTCTCCCATTAAATCCCACATTACGCTTGCAATTAATTCCCTGTCTTGTGGTGAACTTTCATTACAACCAACAGCTCTACCACTTGCATCTCCGGTTTGGGGACGTTGCGCATCGGACGGTTGTATGGCGAAGGTTCTTGCGTGTATCACAACATGCACGGACGCATATATAGATTAAGGTATATAACATAAGCATATACACAGCGTCTCTATCTCATGACAATAACCAGGAGAAGAAGTTCACTGTCCTTAAATTGGAAGCCTTTCATGTTTGCATCGTGTTGCGAGATGCTACTGTGATCCTTAAATGGTTTTGACAAGCAAATTCCCGCATGCAGTAAAATTCTTCAATGAAGCAAAACTTGCTGCACCGCTTTTCATGTGGAAAAACGGACCTTGTTTCCTTCTGGACAACAGAGACTCGACCTATATCTTTCGGGAAGACGAGTGGAGAGCTGATCAATAAGTTCGAAGGTTTTTATTTGTCACACAAGAGCTTCCTTGCTCTTGCTTGCAAGAGTCTATTCTCGTCAAGAGAGACAGCTGCAAAGCTGTCACTGTGAGATAGAAAGCTTTGATCCCATTCGTGGTGAAGAAGCGCAGAAGTCTTTTCGTGTTTCTGCCTGCCGAAGTAGCAGCTCCCCGGTTGTGACTGAAAAAATTCTCCGATGTCCACAGGAGCTCTGTTTTGCAATCATTCTTCAGAGCGAGATAGACTGCATTATGACATCAGAGAGCTACTTCTCCTTACCTGTTGAACACGACGTAAGAAAGCTTCTACACTTTCTAATCAGCAATATCAGAGCCCAACTATCCCTTGGCGGTCTTCTGGTTGGCTCTTGGAACTTGAACTTTTTGGGCTTCTGTATGAACTCTTAAGAAGGAGACACAAAGTTTAACTTTTTGGAGGGGTTCAGAAGTCAGCCAAGATTTCTCATTGGCAAAGCAGAGAGCTCCTCCGGTTTTCGGGCTCTCGGTGCCTAAACACAAGCACCATGGAATCACTCCCCCCCCCCTCAACCTCCAGAAATTGAAAAAATAACCGAGTCCGGAGACTCAAGTATAAGCCCCCCCCCGTCAAGTTAAAGACTCGATCCCGAAAACTCAATAAGACTAACCCGTCCTACTACTGTACTATTGTGATTACTACTGTCTTGCTGTACTATTTATACTACCACTACCCTTCCCCCCAATAAACAACCGGGGGGAATGACATTGCATGTGTGTGTGTGTATTGTTCGTGTTGTTATTGCGATTGCCAACTGCTAGTTGCTCTGTTACTGTAGTCGTAATTGTTTGTATTTTTTAATGTTCAATATTGCGCCGTATCGTTTGACCTTGCGTTGTGTTGCATTGCATTGTATTCTATGGCATGGTATGGTACGGTAAGGTGATGTAAGAGAAGGTAAACATAATGTAGCGCATGTAGTGCCATGCAGTGTAGCATAGTGTCTTGTAATGCCATGTAATGCAACGTGAGGTCATCATTAATGTAATGCCATGTACTGTTATGTAGTTATCTATGTCAATAAAGTTAAATATAATGGGGATATTATAATGGAAAACATCTTTCTATTAAGAATTTATGATCAATGTTTGAGTGCTGCTGTTGACCTCAGGAGGTCGCCACCGAAACTGGAGACGACTTCTCTGACTCCGAGACTGATTCGGAGAGCGACGGTGAGAGGGAAGCGTTAGGATCCAAGTCGTGCAGGAAAGGATCACCGTTTCTACACATCTGACGAAAAGAACCGTGGGCGAGGTTTGGCGCGGGTTTATGGTGCCGAGCTTTTCGTGCTGTGCGGTACCCCTAAACCCCTACACCCCAAACCCTAAACCCATATCAGGGGGAAGTGTGACCTGACATGTTTCAGCAAACTATGGCAGGATGAAACTTCCCTGCCACCGAAACATTGGCTTCCCAGGAAGCTGACGTTTCTAAATCCTGTGCGGGCCGACAGGGTAGAATCTGTAGGCAGAAGCCATGTCTTGCTGCTGCTGTTCGTGCATCGACACAGGGTCCGTCGGCGTGGTTCAGAAGTTCGGGGAGTACCAGGGCTTGCAGGAGCCGGGCTGCAGCTGCATTTGCTGGCCGTGCACGACCGTCTCGGGTGTCTCCCTGGCCGTGAACCAACTCACCTGCAAGTCGGACTGCAAGACCAAGGACAATGTCACAGTTGTTACGGTGACGGCCGTGCAGTACCGAATCCTCAAAGACATGGTGAAGGTGGCAACATTCGACATCGCCAGCCCACACGATCAGATCAGAGCCGAAGTGGACAACGTCTTGCGGTCTACCATGCCCACCATGACCCTCGACGAGAGCTACGAAGCCAAGGAGAAGATGGTGGCAGAGATCTTGGAGTCCGTAAGACAAGCCATGGGCCAATACGGCTATGAGATCGTGAACGTCCTCATCACCGATATCCATCCCGAACAGTCTGTCCTCAATGCCATGAACGAAACTTAGCATATGACTTAGTCATTACATATTTGGTAAAAAACCCTAAACCCTAAACCCTGGACTAAGGAAATCAATGCCTCCCGGAGAATGCGCGAAGCCGCTTTTGAGAAGGGTGAGGCCGACAAGCTTCTCAAGATTAAGGCACGGCTTAGGGTTTAGGGTTTAGGGTAAAAAGGTTTTAGGGGAGGGTTCAGAGCTCTGGACTTTTCGGGCTTAGCTGCTGTGGTTGGAGCGTTTATGTTCCAGTTTGGGGGTTCGGCCTTGAGGCTCCTAGGATTGTCGGATGTATTTAGGGGGTCCGGGCTTGGTGTGGGATGCCTCGAGTCATAGTGTTGGATGTTGATGGTGGATTCCGGGCTCGAAGCTGAGAGGAAATAGTAACTTGAACGCACCAACCAAAACTCCAAAACTCTATATAGATCAATATGAGAGTTTAGAGTTTAGGGGCCCTATATAGATCAATATGAGGCTTTAGAGTTTAGGGGCCCTATATAGATCAATATGAGGTTTTAGAGTTTAGGGGTAATCTTTTCTAGAAGCTCCGTGGCTTTGGGGTATCTACTCTAGGCGAGGAAGTTAGTGACGGATGTAGACAGATTTAGGGCTTAGGGTAAAGCCAGCTAAGGTTTTCAATGGCTGCGGTCACTCCTCTGATACCCCCTCTATGATAGTTCCTTGTCGTCCCGAATAATTTATTTCCCTGAGAAGATGAAGACCACGTTCATGCTAATTCGCTTCTCGTTATGCATGTTGGGTGCATGTGTACACGCGTGATGGAAGGATGTATGTATATGAGTGAACACAAGAGCGCGTGCGTACGAACACATGCACACACACACACACATGCTTTCATTTGTTCTTTCCTTCCTTCGTCCATCCCCCTCATTCAGCCAGTCAGTCAGTCAGTCAGTCAGTCAGTCAGTCTTCTTGTCTTTTGGATCATTAGGGTAAAACTCGGGACCTGAACCCTAAACAATTTGTATAAACCCCTCAACCCTAAACCCTAAACTTTAGGGTTTAAAGTTTTGGGGCCCTTGAAGCCCCTGACCCTGCCCTCCCAAAGTGCGTCGCGAGGCCTCGGAAGCTGATGCCGAAGCCAAGCGGCTGGCCGGTGTGGGCATGGCGAACATGCGTGCGGCCATGGCGCAGGGGTTCCAAGACTCCATGAAGTTCATGAAGGTGCTGCTAATATAATGTGGATGTATGTGTGATCTAATGTTCTTATTGCCAGCAAGACAGAACTGTATGGTAATATGAAGGAGAGTGGCATGAACGAGAAAGAGGCGATGCACATGATGATCATGACCCAGTGCCTCGTTTTGCACACAGTCTCTTTTTATCTTTGCCTTTCCCTACCTCTAAGTACCCCGGCTTCTTCTCCGTCGGTCCGTGGCGGTGGAGGTATCTGGACACCTTGAAGGAGTTCGCTGGCAGCCACGGCTCCATCGTGGTCCCTCATGGGCCCTCGGCCGTTGGAGATCTATCGTCGCAGATTCGCGAGGGTTTCCTCACTGCTGCCGGTCAGCAACAAATGAAGGGCGGCCTTTTCGGATGAGTTTCGATGAAATTCCACGTGTCGCCGGCCGGGAGTTGATCCCAAGGAGCCGCGTCACAGAATTCATCACGCCTGGCTCAGGGTTTAGGGTCCAGCAAGTTGGGTTCGAGATTGAAGGTGTCCAAGTGATCTTGGGTTTCGGGTTTTCAGGCTTCAACTTGGCCCTGCTGGACGATAGTACTCGGGCAGCCAGTGGTGCAGATTTGCTTTGCAAGCTGCCTCGGTCGAAACGACGGGGGCTATTTTATTTGCCACTTGAAATTCGTTTGAAATTCTGACATCTGTGCCTTTCTCGATGAAGATCGTCGACAGAATGGCACAAATAAATACGTTCTGAAAATTGGTCGCTTGCGGTCTGATGTATATATAAATATAAGTACAAATAGAAATATAAATATGAACATAAGTATAAATACAAATACAAGTATAAATTTAAATATAAATATAAATAAATGAATGTATGTATGTATATATATATATATCTCTCTCTCTCTCTCTCTCTCATTGTTGCAACGGATACCCTCATGCGTCAGGCGAAACGAAAGCTGATCACTTAGTGCTCCAATACCCAACCTTTAAGCTTTTTGGTTTCTTATAATTTAGTAATGATCTGAAAGTTTAATCTTTCATTTCTGTGGCTTAAACCCTAAACCCTAAACCCCTAAACCCTAAACCCTAAAGGACAAGTCAGATCATGGCCGGGGAGCGATCGGACGCCTCGCTGATCTCATCGGCGCTTGATCCCAAGGCTCTTAGGCGGGGTAGATAGTATTGTTTAGAGGTTTTGGGTTTAGGGTTTAGTAGTAATTGAATTGGATCGTTTTCTATCTATTTCCCTGGGGCCGAGGAAGGAGCGGGAGCAATAGGAGCAACATATTTCAAGAAGGAATTCAATGTCTATATAATGATATGATTTCTATCATGATTAAATTTAGGCATATAGGATAAGTATTTTTTAAAATAATAAACCGAGATATTTGTTTATATGGAGATGCATGCTTAAATTTAGGCATATAAGATAAATATTTTTCAAGATAATAAACCGAGATATATATTTATATGGACAGGGACTATACATTTTCTTAGCTAATATTAAGAGAAAATAATTATTACATAAGATTAAGAGAAAAAATATGAAGAAAGAATATATTGAAATATGAAGAATTGAATTCTTTGATGCTTTAGCCTTGATATATTGATTGAATAAATAAGAAAAATAATATAAAAAAATAAAGATAAATACAATTATAAATATTCAAATCTGGGATTTTTATTTGTCGTGTGATATTTCTCTTATCTAAATAAATGCGCGAGGAATTATATTTTCTCTTATTATTTTCATATATATATATATAGAGAGAGAGAGAGAGAGAGAGAGAATGAGAGATGAATATATGTATGTATGTGTAATAAGAGAAATATTTTTTTATTTTTTCTGGATATTTATGACATGTAGATAAATAGAAAAAATAGAGGAATAGAGATTTGAGAAATATTGGATAAATTGACATAATTGATAAGAGAAATGATATTATTAGAAAAATAAATGAAAATTCAAAAGAATTCTTAAATTTAAAGAATTGTAATGAAATTAATCGATATTTTGGAATTAAATGGTTCTATAATAATTATGATATGGTTATATTTTTATATATTTGGAGAGCACTATAGTGGATAAGAAGATTATTAGATCGATTAATAGAATGGTAGAAATAAGTAAAATAAAAATAATTGAGAATTCCGGTTTAGGTTGTTGCATACTATATATTGGAGATCGAATTACTAGAAATTTCGTTTTGAATTAATAAATGAAAAATATATAGATTTGGGGAGGCTTGCCGGCCGATAGGCATGGCCTTCCTCACCTTTTTGTCCCTGTATATACTATCGGGTTCCGAATTTTAGATTTGGAGAGGGAAGTACTCTGCCGAAGGTCGATGGGTCCATCCCTCCGAAACGGCGCGATTTGGATTGGAATCGGACATTTGGCAAGACAATCCACTTTGTAGGCATAAAATTCTTCTCGATGATATCTCATCGAAATATTAAGCTGGAGATACTGATTCGGAGATATAAGATGAACGATATTCGAATAAATACATATGTGCAGCCGTAAGATTAAGGAAAAATATTCATTCAATTAATGCCCTTGCGGCTGATCCTTTTTTGATATGTGGAAAAATAAAAATAAATCTGGAATTCTTCTAATTTGTTTTGTTACCGTCTATTTCTCTCCGGATTTCTTTTCTATTATATGGCATGTTCCTCCTAACAAGAACTAATGTTAGATTTATGATGACGAAAATAGATTAATATTTCTATAATTCGACTCTCGTGATCTAGATCCATATATATCTCTTCTTTATAAAGAAATTAATTAATATATATATCTATATATATATATTCTATAGAAAATAAAAGAAATAGTATCATATATTATAAAACGATAATATAATGATATATATATATATATAAATCTGAATGTAAATATAATTCTTTCAATAACAAAGATAAAGACAAAAATATTAATAACGAAAATAAATCCGTATAATATAAAGATCTTATATTTAATTATATTTTCGTGTCAATAAATACGATTTCATATATAGTTTGACACCCAATATGAAAGATTCTAGATATGAGAATTTATTAGAATGAAATCTTCTA
>CAJNJA010013237.1:2373-12744 GCA_905231915.1 Symbiodinium necroappetens | reverse complement strand
GTTGGTTGGTAGGTAGGTAGGTAGGCAGGCAGGCAGGCAGGCAGGCAGGGAGGCAGGGAGGTAGGTAGGTAGGTAGGTAGGTAGGTAGGTAGGTAGGTAGCTAGCTATCTATGCACATTTTAATGCAAAGCTGGGTCAGGCTCCCAAACCTTTCAAACTGCTCTAGGCAGGACGCACATCCACCGGCGTGGCCGGGTTCACCACGTTGTTTCACGCGGATGCACCAACTGCAGACTGCACGGAAGTGCCCGCCTAAGTCCTGAGATCCTGGTTTTAGACTCTACACTCTTTACCATGCTTCATGCAAGGCTTCATGGCCAAAGTATGCTGAAGCTCCGGAGTGGTTTTGTCATCCGCTTCGCAGCTAAAGACACGGCTTCCAAAACCAGTCTGTATGCCGTGCTCGTGCAAACCTGGAACCAGGAATTCGGACAAGTCGAGCCAGGACTGCCAGAAGAATCCACATGTTGGTTTCGGTGTCAATGAACAACAATTATTACCAAAATCTCAACTGCCTGCCCGCGTCTGAAGATCTACAGAAGCCCTTCTGAACCGTCTAGTCAGATGGTCATCATTACCTGCGCTGGGGCTTGCTCTCGTGCGAGTTGGCTCCAGCGTGTCTCCTTGCCTTCAGGATCGTAGACCGCATAGATGTCGTAGTAAAAGGTGGGCGTTTGATTGCAATTTCCTTGGAAGCGTTCCCAATGGTCGCCCTTGATGGAGGAATCGGCTTGAACCATGAAGTTTCGTGTCAGGCATGCCGGGATTGCAAACCAGGGTGGAATGCAGGGGCAGCAACAACAGCAGAAGACCCCGAGATTGCCTCGCGGGATGATGTCGGCACGTTGGAAGTCTTCGGAGAAGCGGAACTCGTAGGTAGCATTGCCCACTCGCGCCAGCCACATCAGAAAGCACCAGATGGGATCACCAGCCGGCTCGGTCCATGATCCCGTGTACCACGGCTGTTTGAAGCCACCAAAGCCTGTGGCAGTCAGCGTTCGTGTCTCGGCATCGAATTTTCCCCATCGGAGTATTTCCAGAGATCCTGCGGTCGCATGCGATCCGGATTGCAATGTCACGCCCGCGAGGTTACGGATCGCTTCAATGTCCTCAATGCCAGAAGACGGCCTCGGAATCGGCTCAGTCTGGCACCAGCAGAGGCGTCCAAACAAGGAAGGGCTGTCAGGATCGGTGCTCTCGGAAAGAATCTGTAGGATCGCAGAGTCTCGGTCGTAGGTCTTGAGGCAACAACACGACGTCAGCGCAGTCGGGCAGCAGCCGGCACACGGCGACATTTCAGGAGCGGCAGAGATGCTTCGTCCTCTGCTGCTTCTTCCACTATAGCAGATGTGTCAGAACAACAGAATGTGGACAATGGCCGAAAGACAACACGACGATGATGATCTAAGGTCGCGTTTTTGCTTCTGCAGACATGGTTGGATGTGCTTGCACCAAAATGGCTACGGATTGTGCTAGTCTCTGATTCAGGCTCAGAGTGTGCGGCTTGGGGAGTGGCTCGAGCAGCCCGAGTTCACGACCAAGAGCACAGGACCAACGGCAGCATACGGAACAGATCTAAGGACACTGAGGCTTCCACTGATTCCCCTGTTAGGGTTCGCACGATGCTCCTGTGGCCAGAAGACTCCGAGTCTCAGCTTCTTGTGCATTGAAGGGAAAGGTCAAATAACACTACGCTGCGCCCATATGTTGGGAAGAAGCGACACCGGGGTGAAAGCAGAGAGCTCCTCGCACAGCTTCTTGAATTCCTCCGCCCACTTCTCACTGTCCCCTTTGAAGCCATAGAAGTTTGCCTCAGCTCTTGCAGGCTGGGAGCTTCTCGCTGGACGTCTCAAAGGAACAGCATCTGTCTAAAACGCACAATTCGAATCTTTCCCTGCCATTGAGCCCAGGCGGCGATGTTGCGGAACTCACCCTCACTGAGCCAATCGTCGCCGTTGAGATCGCAAGCACGGAAGACTCCATGGAGCAGCTCTTTGCGGGCTTTGGAGTCCTGGACCAGATGGTGGGTACTGGTCTGCGGCATCATACGCACCTTCTCATCCCCAAATTTTCCATGCATACATATATGTATATACATATATATATATATACATAACACATTCACCATCAGACACACACACATACATACAGACACACACGCACACAGATATACATATATATATATACATACATACATACATACATACATACATACACACACATACATACATACATACATACATACATACATACATACACACACATACGTACAAACATAAACACATACATACATACATACATACATACATGCATGCATGCATGCATGCATGCATGCATGCATGCATAAACACGTGCTTATTTGCATACATACAAGGTGCGACACAAAGATTTGTTGTAGGGGCGATATTCACATAGGAATTCGAAGACTCGAGTTGGAATGAAAATGTGTATCTATGTGTGTGTGTATATATATATATCTATATCTATGTCCCTTTTTATGCAGAGAGAGAGAGATGTATGTATGCATGCATGCATGCATGGCTGTCTGTCTGTCTGTCTGTCTGTATGTAAGTATGTATGTATGTGCGGGAGAATATGTATAGGCGTGCACACATGCATGCATGGGTGGATGGATGGATGGATGATGGCTGGCTGGCTGGCTGGATTGATGGATGCATGGTGGGTGGGCGGGCGGGCGGGTGGGTAGATGCATGCATGCATGCATGCATGCATGCATGGCTGCATGGGCGTATGGCTGCACGGACGTATCTTTGTTTTTTTGTTTACATGTACACATGTATATACCAGCAAACCTTCAGTCAAGCTGATGGGTGAAGCTGTTCTGGGTGAAGGTCTTATACGAGTCAGAATCAGGTCGATGGAATCCCGCTCAAGTGCGATTACGACTCGGAGAGCGGAGGGTGGGTTTAGGGCTCTGGGCAGCGCGCCCTCCATACACAAACTTCCTACATCTCTTGCACTGTCGGGAAGGGAAGCTGCGAGTGCAGAAAGCGCTCCCCTCAAACTGGGTGCTCCTTGTCGTCAGAAGTCGAAGGGCCTGGAGACACACGGGACGGAGGTCCATGTACAGGTTTACTCTGTTCCGATCTGCGCAGAAGGCCTGCGGAGTGTGACGGCGCCGGCTTTGCTCGAATGGGGCCTGACTCCTCCCAAGCATCCACACCTTGGCAGGGGAGTGCTTTTTCTTGCTCTCTATTTCTTGAGGCTTTCATGGTGGTTGGGACTGCTTTCTGCACAAAAGGCATCCGCACCCCCAAAACCTGGCAGACGCTCTGCTGAGCTCACGGCTGTGCCTGCGGCGCTCGATTGCAGAGGCTTCGAATCGTTTCTCGACCGGTTTGGAGTCGGCTTGTGGGCGGGGCGGGGGCGCAGGGCGGTTTCCTGAGCCAGGCGGGACATACTTTTCCCCGGCGCTTCCTTTGCGCTCCAGCGCCGGGCCTGTCGAAGCTCCGACTGGAGGGCGGGTGTCTCGGTCACGGGTTGGCCCGTCACGCACATCACGCGAAGGCTGGGGCTCGGGTGCTGCCTCACGGGCTGGCTCGGGTGGTTGCACCTCACGAGACTCGCGACGCGGCACCTCAGGTGCAGGTCGCTCTTGCGACGGTATTGTGTCTGGAGGCACCACCGGGCGTCCGACAGCCTTGGGCTGGAATGCTTGAGGCTGCACCGCTGGGGCTTGTGGGGCTTGGGGGGATTGTGGGGGTTGTGGGGCAGCCGCTGGAGCTTGTGGAGCTTGTGGAGCTTGCGGAGCTTGTGGGGCTTGGGGTTGCATTTGTGCGGGAAAACGTTGCTGTTGTTGCATTTGGTGAAGGTCCTGGCGAGGCAGGCCCCAGTCAGGCGGCGACGGTGCCATTGGCGGAGCGATCGCCCCTCCGATGGTTCCTGCACCGATGGGTCCGGCACCAATAGCTCCCGCACCAATGGCCTCGTGATTCACTAGAGGCAAAAGTGGCCGTAGGAAGCTTCGGCTTTGACCGCGCCTGGCAGCCGCACGGCTGGCGGCCACCTACAGGTTGTGGTGCCAAACCTGCGCGAGGCAGCATGGAACAGGCAAAGCACAAAGAGCCACGCGAGCGGTCTGAGCGCCGAGCCGCGGTTGGGCACTGGCCCCATGCTTGGGCCCAGTTGCCCCAGCCCGAAGCTCACACCCGGCAACGGGGGCCTCGGCTGCCAGCATGGTCGGGGCCATCAGGTACCGAAAACAGGGCATGGCCAACAAAAATCTTAACAAAAAAAGTGCTGCCATGCAACGCTCCAGATGGTGGCATGGGTGGAGGCTCCGTGGGAGGCGCCGGGCGACTGTAGGCGGAGGTAACCAAGCCTGGCAGGCCGCAAACCCAGAATCGAAAAGCGCACACTGAAACTCGAGCGGCAATTTGCATTCCCGTCTGATGTCGAGCAAGCTTTTCTTCTCTTCTCCGACGAAGTGGTCGCTCCGGCTAGGTTCCCCGAGTTGGGATGTGCGGTTTTTCAAGCAAATAGCAACAGGCTCCATGCCTTCATAGCAACACCCACAAGCCCAAGCAACACCGCACAACACCCTGTACAGAGCAGATCGGCATCTTGTCTGCATAACTGCCTTTTATCTCTAGGGCCCATCCCGCTCATCATATATTGCCTCACTGAACAACGCATACAAGTGAACGAGTTCTGGCGAGAGATGCACCCGCCATACCATGTAGTCCTTCAAGTGCCCCCATCGCGGAAGCAAGAACGCTGTCTGAAAGAGTGGCTAAATCAAGTCAGGCCATGGGCGGAGGCTTGAAAGTTGAGGAACCATCAACGCCAACTGCGCAACAGTCCAAGACCGGCAAAGCAGACTCAGATGGTCTATATAGTAGAAGAACCTCTGCATGCTTGGACTGCTGCGACTTGTAACACCAGGCTTCTGCGGTGTCTGTGCGCCAGGAAGCAAGCCTGAAGAACGGCTGCCTCCAAGCCAAACTGTGTCCATGCTAGGGGTACATGCTCGGCGGAGAGCTTCACTGTGCTTCACTGCTTCACTGCTAGGGTTTTAGATGGTCTACACAACCAAGAAATCAGCAAAAGATTCAGTTCGATAAACGACTCGTTTGAGAACCACAATACCTTTCGAAGGTTTCACTCCATCCTCTGCAATGGAAGGCTGAGGCCAGACCATAGCCCTACACTGCTAGTTTCAGAAAGACTTACATGGAAATCTTCCGGTGATTACAGTGACTATGCACGACATGGCACTGTACAACAAACAGCGCCGCCACGACTAACATAAGGAAAGTCAAGTACGGGAAACAAATGTAATCGCCCAGTAAAGCTATGCCCGCGGAGCGGTCGTGAAATTACCCATGGCACCCAACGGTACCTGACGGGAGAAGGCCCTACAGCGGTCTCGCGGCAGCGGTGGTCATCACGTCCTCGTCCGCCAGATTCACCTCATCCAGTTATGCGGCGCTTACATGAGCTGGTGACACCATATTCAAACTGTCTGCAAGGCCACATGTGGTAATTTCGTGACCGGCCACCCTTGTGATGGCAAAGAAATGGCCATCGTCCATAGCAGTGCCAGTGCCTGTGCTGAAGAGCCGCGCCTGGCAACGGACAGTTGTAGTCCATGGAGCAGAAGGGAGGGGGAGAATTAAAGAACGTGGTATAAGTAGAATGTAGAATTCAAGATCCCAGGTCGAGATTCATCGTCGTCTGCGTCGTCGTCGCAGTAGCAGTCGTAGTTGTACTCGAAAGACGAAACTCATAACACCGTAGGATACTGTAGGTGATGAAAGTGGTGGAAGAAGCGGGGCATGCGTGGAAGGAAGCAACGGGGCAGCCCTCTGCCTCGATTTGGCGTTTCTCCTGAGTCTCGGGATGCTGTCATCTTCAGGAGGAAGATGCGTCTTTGGAGTCTAGAGCTCTGTCTGCCACATTCTGCCACATGCGATCTGATACACAACCTCAGGCCTCGCACTCTGTAACGTGCCAAGGTTCAATGAGCATGTCTTCGATCTTTCTGGCACGTCCTCTTCGGAACCTTGGGTGTTTGGGTGCGGTGGTCCACTTTGCAGCAGTGACGAGCTACAAATGTCAGATTCCGGGCTGGATACACCCAATTGGGACATTCAGCACTGTCCTCCGAGGCCGTGACTCAATGCGGGCCTGCCCAAACGGTCGGCACATGAAGCAAAAAGACGAATAATGACGAAGACTCAACATCTGAAACCTTCTGGCACGTGCTTGACTCTGCGCCTTGCACTCGGCATCCCACTTGTTGGCCTCTGCCTGGAGATCCAATACCTGGCACAGGGAAGCCTCCAGACTTCACAGGGCAAACCTGAATTGAATCTAGGCACGCTGGGCCTACGGCCTATGGCCTACGGCACACCTCTTGGCGATGTTCCGGGCAGCGAGGGCAGCTACTGGCTGAGATGTCATCCACGCCTCGCAGAGGCTTGATGGCTCAATGCTAGATTGAAAACTTTCTTTCTGACAGCTCACACACTGCGTGAAGCAATGAGAAGGGAACATGCTGTCTTCCAAGTTTAACCAGAAACGCCTCCAGTGTAGCCTGATGGTGGCAGCGGCTCGGCCTTCATGTGCGAAAACACTGTAACCAGAGCTCCCGGCCAGTCAAAGGCTTGACATCGTGAAACGAAAGAACTGTCACGTGCACCTCCAGCTGTTGGCGCAACTCGGGATAAAGCCGTGGCGGGATGGTGGTCTGAACAGCAGCAACCTGCCATGGGGCAATGGGGTCCAATACATCGAAGAGGGCTCTTGCCCTCACCTCTGGAGGCAACACGCAACACAACGTCTGCTGCATGCGACTGACACCCATGAATCGGGCCTCTGACTTGAGACGTTTGATTTCGCTGCGAAGCCAGACACAATGATGCCGGCGCAGGTCGCAGAAAGGACAATCTTCATAGTCAAACTTGTCCTCAGACGCTGGGCTATAAAGGGTGGGGACACCCACACGTGCTTGCCTTGGGCCAGGAAAATTTGAATGCCAGCTGTGTCGAGCAAGTAGCCGCCTGTGCCAGAGCCCATGGCGGTCGAATCTCTTCTTTGCTCAGCGATGGTATCCTCGACTCGGCGAACGCTGAGGAAATTGAAAGAAAACGTTGCTCGGATCCTTCATCTATGAACCCCTCTTTCTGCGATCGGAAAACTGAGTACAGCTTGAAACGGCGTCCGCCGCAGACTCCACGGAGCCCATTGCCTTGGTCCTGACAAAGCCGTGGAGGAAAGAAAGCTCTGTTGCTCTGCTCTGCTCTGTTGCTCTGCTCTGGGCCTAAGCTGGCCCAGCAGGCCGGGCGGCACGCGGTCTCCACACCATCAGAGGCGCTCGTCTAGAGCAAAACAAACACAAAAAATGCAAAATCTAGTCTAGTCTTTCTCTTGAACCAGAAAACCTCTCTAGTCTAGAATTAGGACACCTCGACGAACAAATCTCACTCACGTGCTTTCGTGCTTTCTACTCCGGTCTCATCTTACATGAACCGAAGACTTGGCCGCGGCTTGTTGGCGCAACATCCCCTGTTCAGCCGGGAATCAAGCCCTTGTTCAGCTGCGGGAACAGGAAGCCGGGTGTTGCTCTGTTAGAATGCTCATCTGCTAATGCAAGCCATAGACAAATCAGCAACGCTTCCACGGCCCAGCCTGGAGGACCACGGGAGAGCGTTGCCACGGCCTCCTCGTGCAGAACATTGACAATACGAACTCAACTTTGCCCTTGCGATTGTTGCAGCATCTCTCTGCAGGCTCAGATAACTGCATTACCCCTACAGCACATCCTCGTGGTGCAGATGCAGGTTCAGGTCCGGCGTCTGGTGGAGCCCACCCCAGCTGGTCTGGCACAGGCAGAGAACGGTTGACGAAGGTGCAGAGACAAACAATTAAGTTCAATTAAGTATTCGAAAACATGCGTGAAAGCTCTTGTGATACACAAATTGACATCAACAAATCTCTCATTGTCCAGCTGAACAATTCCCGTGTTAGCGCACCCCCGGGATGAATGGCGGCGCATTCGGATTCGGATCCGACATCTTTTTGGAGAGCTTGCCTGCCATGAGGGCCATGAGTGTCACGAAGGACTGCATGGCTTGTGGGTCTTCACACAATCAACCTGAGGACAACACGTGACACTGGCCTGGCTTCGGACGTGGAAAGCAGTTGCCCACAAGCTGTTGTGGTGGACAACCCAGTCGAAAGGGAGGGCAGCGAAACACGTGCTGTTGCTGGCTGCTGGTGGACAGTGATGGACTGCGGGTGTGGCTTTGGCTGGTGTGGGCTGCGTGAGGGCTGGCTGCGGACGTGATGGCGTAAGACTTTGCACTGTCATGCTCCAATGCTACCCGTAGTGACTAGACGTGATCAGATTATGAGTATCTGTCGCCATGGTAACTAGCTATAAATTCATTGTAGCAGGCTAGCTTGAGTGTGAGAGTGAGAGTGCGTAAGCGTGTGTGCGTGAGTGTGAGTGTGCAGCTGCGTGAGGTGACTGCTGTGGTTGGCTGGGCGGCTGCTGGCAGGACTGTCCCTTGTCCTCGCGTGACTACCAACCCTCGCATGGCTGCGGAATAATTCATGGCATGCCACATAAGCACCACAGACCATAGCAAACACAAGCATGTCTGTCCATTACTTTCTGATTCAATAATGCAGAAGGAAGAGATCTCAGCACGATGACAGTTTATCCAGCGCTTGCTCCTCGGTCACGTCTCATAATGCGAACAGTAACACCGGCTGGAAACATTTTGTAATGCTAGCTCTCGGCCACAGCGCTGGGAAGCTCGGCTGCTGCTCGCAGTGAGTTGACCTCCCGACATACCCAATTAATTGGCACTGTAGAGCGGGCTGCGAATAACAACCTCCAACTCCAAAGCCAGCTTCGGCAGCGCTGTCAACTAGACAAATTGCCCCGTGGTGCCCCAGGCCAGGCCACGTTCATAGAGAGAGCGTGGGCGCGTGTCGCAAGAGAGGCGCTACAGTTGGGGCAGAAGGCCAAATCGTTCCGCAGCAGTGGCTGGCACACACCACAACCCGGGAGTTGGAGCGGAAGATCGGCGCCGGCTTCACCTCGTCATGCAATGCGGGACACGCAACGATGGGGCAGCAGTTGTCGCGCTAATGTCGCGACGCATGTTTTCACGTGCCTGATCTGCCTGTCGTCCTGTCTGCCCGGCACTGCCCGGACGAGAGACGCATCGAGGTCCTCGCCAACGGCCTGCCTTTTTGGGGCGGCAAGCAGATTGCCGTTGACACCGAATTGGCATCGCCATGCATCGCCCCTCGCTGCAGCTGGCACGCCACGCCGAGAGAGGCTATACACAAAGGGGCAGTTCTGCGTGTCCCGGCAGCCAAAACCAAACATACCCAGAGCTTGCTTCCGGTCGCCGGTGTCGGCTTGTCGTGCTTGGCATTGAGGGTATTGGCTGCTGGACACCTTACTGTCTGCGCTAGTCTGGGCTACCGGCTTTTGCAGCCGAACTGTCCTTTGCGCCACCCGCAGTCCGGCACCCGGCATGCTCTGGTGGCCGCTCGCTCTGCGCACGGTCCAGCCTATGAGTCGAGGAGGGCAGCGGAAGCGGAGGAGGCATCCAGTGCTCCCAACAGCTTCCTTTTTCCAAGATGTGCGGCTAAGCTGGGAAGGGTGGCGAGGCCGTGCTGCCAGAGTGGCGCATACAAGGCGTGGGCCAAGCGGTGAGTGCAGCAGGGTGAAGGCGGCCAACGGCAGCGTGCTGCGCACGCGATGCGTGCGGCCATGTGCGGGCGCGTCAGGGCGGCCTTCGTTGCACCAAGCTGCAGCGGCCGGTACGGCAGTCGAGCCGGCCTGTGTTGGGGGCGCTGGTGGTGCCAAGGAGGTAAATTGTGCTGCAGCATCGGGTGCCTCAGCGGGCGGAATGCGCTGGCCAGGGCATGGAAGGACTTCTGGGGGAAATCCGCGGCAACACACCCATCCGTGGCTGGACTCGCGGAAGTCAAGTGCGAGCCGGCGGGGGCCATGCGCGGGGCACACCGGCGGTGCGGGCACGTCCTGCAGCAACGGGTGGTGTTCATCGACAATAGCGTTGCACCAAACCCCCACCCGGGCGCCCCACGGCCGGCTTGCCGCAAGTGAACGCGGCCCTTGCCAACCACGTTATGGGGCATGGTAGTTTCGCCAGGCGAGTAGTCGCGAGGCGTTTCTGTCGTGTGCACAGGGACCTAAACCCGAAACAAAAACCAGCCTTACCGCGGGTCTCGCCCGGGCGGTAGCCGGGGGGGCCCGGGCAGCAGGCGCCGCAAGTGGATGCTCTCGAGGCGGACTCCAAGGCAGGTAGCCGACACACAAAGAGTGGTCCACGTGGTCCACGCCCCGCTAGCGGGCGGCGTGCT
>CAJNJA010013236.1:0-10269 GCA_905231915.1 Symbiodinium necroappetens | reverse complement strand
TCCTTCTGAACATAGAATTGATGGTGTCCTCGGTGACACCGCCAAACCTCACCGGATCAGACAGCAGATTGCGAGAAAGTCACAAAACACAGTGTTTAAACTAATGTGCAAACGTTAGAATCCAGTGTCCTAGCTGTACCTGTCGAGCAGCTTTGGTGTTGTATTCAGTTCGAATCGCTTCCACCCACGCAATTCCACCAACGCCGTGTGGATGGCATAAGGTAAACGTTCCGGGACTTTGTCGGCGGATATATGTTTTTTGTATATATCCTCCCTCATGGGGCGCCGACTGCCTTGGACACTTTCCTGGCCAGTGACGACTATCTTCCCGACAATGTTGGCCGCCTGTTTCCGCATCTCCTGTCCAGTTAGAATCTACTCTGCTCATGTAGCTTAGTGTTTTGCAACAATCTGCACAACCGACTTACATGTGTAGAAGAATGAGAAATATTATCCACTCTACTGCCTCGTCTACGAAGTAGATGTTCATGTCCAGGCAAGTGTGATACTCTCCGAGAATCGCCTCCAGGTGTGCCGTCTGTAGGCTTTGCCCAACGCCACCGGAGCCTATGCCCCAGAATGCACGGTCGACGTTCTCTCCACGCAGAGCTAGTACCAAAGAGGCCATGAAGACCTCGAATGCTTCAGCGTTCGCCCAGTAGGTGGTCTTCCAAAAGAGGTCGACTCTTTTCTTCACATCCTCCGCGACGGGGTCCAGCATTCTATGAGGCAAGTAGACGTACACGTTGTTGCGTGCTGTCTTGCGAACTGCTTGCAAGCCGTGTTCGGTGAAAGTGAAGGATGCGTCCATTGTGCAAAAACCACCGGACGGTTGGATGTCGAGGGAACACCACGCGATGTAATATTTGATGATGCTGTCGTTGAGGAGAGAAGTCTGCCTAGGAGCTTAGAGTGAGAAACTTCTAAAAGAACCAGAAACGAAAGGACTGCTAAAGTATCTTGGAGACAAGCAACAATTTGACGTACAGCTTGCCGATGGTGTTGGCCATGGCCAACGTCCAATGGATGCTATCATCGCCGGGATCTTGGTCGACGTCGGCCTCACCCGGATTGCTTCCCTTCGACTTCGTCGGCATGCGGCAGATGGCAGCTTTCTCACAGGCAGTGAGAAGGACGTCGGAACGGAGCGAGTGCCTTTCCAGTAGTCTTTGGGACGCCTGTAAAATCCCTTCGTGATCCCGTAAGACATTCCCTTGAAACATAGCGTAGAGGCCCTCCAGCTGAATAAGAAATTTTTTGCAGCGTGCCAGCGTGCCCTCGGGAATCACGCCTTTGTAGGCGTTCCAATGTCCATGCTCTGAGTAGAAGAAGCACTGCCCATTGTGGGCTCGCACGTGTCTTCCAGACCCTTCCACGAGTTCGAGGAACAAAACTTCCTCTCGTCGACTGACGTCCAAGAGCCTCAATCGATGTACGGCCAGTGCTCCTTGGACCACGNNCGGGCGACCAGCAGGAACTAGGGCCATAGGCTGTAATCATGCTTTCTAGCTCACCGACTTCTTGAAGAATGCATCCTTCAGCAGCGGGAATGCTGGAACCGTAGGACTGATCAGGAACGGAGGAGATGTCAAAGTCTGTTCGCATGATCTGACTGAATGTGTTTTCCAGAGCATCCCCGTCCACGGGCTCTTCACTTTGCGCGAGCCCAATCCCTCCCACGCCCGAAGCTGTGGCATCGACTCCATCCTGTGTCTTCGGACGCTTTGGGCTTGGTTCGGCCACGCCGTCTGCCTCAGCAGGCGCAGGTGGATCCACATAGGTGTCCATCTCCTCTTCCACCATCTGTGAGAATGATGGTCCTTGGGAGCCTGGTGCCTCACTACCGCCGCGAAGATCTTGCTGGATCGGACTAGTCAAAAGCATGCAGGACCGCAGATCATCCCGCCGCCAAGACATCAGTCTGTCCACACGATCCGACATAATTGGTACTGGAATGACCAAGGGCTCAAAGCCGTTGTCTGGGTGCAGGCACACAATTCGCAAGTCTGTCGCAGTCACATCGTAGTACTGCCGGAGAATCCATGCGTATATGTTCAACTGAATGCGGTAGTGCCACATGACAGAGTCCTGTGTGTCCTCCAGTGGAAAGTGAAGTCTGCGTCCGAAGCTGCAATCCTTCGACGCTAGCTGCTTGGTGCGTTTCCAGTCCAGAAGACAAATGTCCGAACCACGCTGTGCTACAGCATCGATGGACCCCGCCAGATCCTCCGCCTCCGCGTACACGGTCCATTCCGTTCGATGAATGACCCACCCCTCTGCTTGGAAGACACGCAGAAACTTGAAGAATGTGCAAATCTCGGCTGACTCCACGGGCACGCTGCCACCGTTGAGCAAACACTCGCATAGTGCATGCGTCCAGGTTCCTTGCGAGGCGGCTGTCCTTCGATTCTTTGCCCACATGCTCAAAATCTGCGCGTCGCTGAGAGTCACGACTTGTGCTAGATGACGATAGCCGGGATGGGTCCACATAAGGTCCCGAAGTCGGGAGCACACGGCCTCGAGATCCACTTCCGATGACTCTAGTAGCTGTTGGAGCACTGCCTCCACGAGTCCCTCCTCCCTCAAGGCTCGTCGAAGCTCCGACACAGCGTCTGCGACCAGATATTCCACACGTGGCCAATTGCGACCGCTGCGCATTGCTCGCACTGCCTCCAGGGCGTTGAAGCTCTGGGCGAGCTTGTGAATAAGACCCGTCACGGATAGTGAAACCTTGCGACCTTGCCAGGTATATGAGTGATCCAAGTCACGAAACTGGAGGTGTGCATCCCGTGGGTGTGGATGTACGATGGATAGAACGTCCAGAACTGAAAGTCCTTCAAGACGCTCTACATTGAAAGAGGATGGACTGGATACACAGGTAGAGCGGGGGCCTGTCCATTGCCTCACACTTCGCGGTAAGAACGCGTCGAGTTCGAAGTCAAACAACGAACAAGTGCCGCTTGGTCGGTCCATCTCTCCTGCCACGGAAAAGAACACACTTTCCTCCAGCTGGCCACGTGCCTGGTGGATTCGCTGCATCAAATGGACATCTGGTGCATCCCTCAACTCTTCCATGGGCGATTGCACGTTCGAGAAGTTGACTGAGAGCACGTCTTCGACAGTGACCATGCGATGGCAAAGTTGCTCGAATCCAACTTGATCCCCTTGGAAACGTAGGTATTGCTTGCGCAGTGCCTGTAAACGACGTTTCTCTATCTGCAGACGGATACTTGGAGTCACCTGAACCGAACTGCCGCCGAGACGGTCTTCCAGATAGTATTCAGGAACGCATGCCAGACAAACATCCGTGCCCATGACTCCGTGGTGCTGGCAGAACCAATGCTCGCACCCACTGCAGCAGCCCAGGCTTTCACGGGAACAGTAAGCACAGGTCGGATATCCGAATGACGTCATGTACTTGAATGGTAGAGCTTCGACTTGAAAGCTTTCCACAAAGTCTGTGGAGGATGCCAGGCACAATGCCGCACTCCTCACCCACGGCTCGATACTTTGCTCCGCAGTCAGGGGGATGGTCGCGATACTCTTGTCGTCTACACTGAGCTCCAGGAAGTCGCTGTCCCAGTGGAATGCAAAGATGTGTGATGAGTTCCTGCCCTCTCTGAGATGCAGCGGCATAGGGATGGTTACCCGCTCACCATTGGACAGTCGGACTTGCAGCTGCCCATCTGGAGTAAAGGGTTTCCGGAAGATCATGCATGTGCTGCTTTCCGGGGTATTGCGATAATCTGCACGTCGCAAGGCCAGGACCAGAAAGTTCGTATCCGAAGGAAGCCGCACACGCATGGAAGTTTGATGGCAAGTTTGTTGCTCCGTCTTCCAGTACATAACGCGCGTGGAGGTCGGCGGACTTCCCTGTGGACCGAGCATGCATGGCATATGTTCTCCGTTTCCTTGCAGCCAGACTTTCTCCCCGAGTGACGACACAGCATGAAGCAGGGAATGCGAGCATGACACTGTCCGGATGCCCTGTTCCCACGCTTGCAGAAGATTCCCAAAGAAGGCAGATTGGCGGAAACTGACAAGGAGCCGGCCTTTCAACTCCAGATCCACGCCAGACCAGAAGTCGCCTTGTCGAACATGCTCTCTGAATTCCTTGCTGCAGCTCGTGAGACACAGAAAGTCTTGCAGACTCCCGAGGAATGAAACCTGCAAAGAAGTCACACTCAGCAAGTTCAACGTTCCTCCACGCAAGTCCAGCGCTGACAGAAAGAATTTTGTGCAGAGCTCCGTCGGCAGAAAGCAACTGCTGCTCATGTTGTGATGATAAGATGCTGAATCCTTTTCACCGAAGACGGACACAGCCACCTGGGCCCACTGCTGCACATCACAATCCTGCAGTGACAGCACTCCAAGACGGTGTCCATCAAGGAAAACTTCCAGCCTGTGATTGTACCATTGTATCTGCAGAAGGCGGTCGGCCATGCACTCTGGGATATTAGTACTGAATCTATCGCTCGGACGTCCAAGGCGAGTGTGCCCGAGTTCAGTCACCACAGTGTCAGCGAAGGGTGTGATGATGTCACACCAACAGCGATCACCGGCAGAAGGGCAGCCTCCGATCGATACCACGACACGCTGTGGCTGGTCAGTGTTATCTAAGCGGAAGTAGACTGGTGAGAGCGTGGGCTGCCGCGTGCTCCACTTCCGGACGACTGAACAGCAGACAATCTTCTCAGTTGCTTGCACAGGCCAGTCCACAGCCAGGATGCGAGAACCACTTATTGCGGTGGCCAGCAGTGACTTCCCATCCCTCAGCCAGTTCACGTCCACGGCCGCTGCAGGCAGGATGCCGGCATGCCTATCGATCCACACATCTGGAGATGTCACAAGTTCACGAGTTTCGCGGCAGACCCGTTCCAACTGCACGGCCGAGCGAAGATCTCCTAGTCTGTGGACGACCTCTTTCGAGAGATGTGCTGGGAGGCTCTGCAAGCTCCCACCGGCTAGGTCCGATCCGCCACCAGGACTGTTCTGAATGACGAAGACTCCGGTGCATTGAGTCGGATCAATAAGCCAGACAGCCATCTCCTCGTAGTAGAGAAGTGGGGACTGCGTACGGTACGTGCATGCTGTTTCCCATGCATGCCGCTTGTTGGTCTGATTGATCTGCAACACCCCTTCTAGCTTTCTCAAGGCAATGAAGTGCGCTCCAATAGTCAAAACGTACTCGCCATTGGCTGCCGTCGCGATATGGTTCCATGTCGTCCGAGCGACGTTCTTCCTTGCAACGCGTTTGCATGAACCATTCACGATTATAAATGCCATGCCATGTCACGTGAATGAGCTAAACAATATCTGTTTGTCGAGTGACCCGAACGGCTCGAGGAACGTGTTGCCATCTTGCATCGCCCAGAAGGGGCCGTCGCTTGTGTAATCAACCTTGTAGCCGTGCGCACGGAGCGTATCGATCAGGCAAACGTCTTGCAACTTCCTTTCCACACCTCGTCAACTCGCATGACATGAGTGTTCCGTTTATCTTCTTGTCTTTGTGGACAACCGAGGAGAGCTTCTGCCGAGAGGCAAGTCGACGGCGCATCGTATCGGTGCGACTTCTTCATCATGACCATACCTGTAGTTTCAGTGATAAACTCAGGATTCTATGCTTTCTTTTTTTAGCTAAGGTTCTCGATCGGTGCTTGGCTCGCTGACAGCGCCGTGCCCACACATTTCTTGTCAACGACTTCGGGGGTGAATCTCCCTGCCATACAACATTTGCTGGGAGCGCTTTGACTTTCTACTTCCAGATTACACATGATGCACATGTTCATGGTGCCTTCGCCGCGGGAAGATGGGCACTGCTTGGCTGGTTACGCTTCCAGATGCTGTATGCCAAGAGATCCCACGCACGCGTTCCCTCGTATATTGACATAGGGCTCCCAGTGTCCGCGAGACGGCGGCGCACCTCGTCGACATATGAAGCAAACATATAATCAGCTTGAAAACTTACTTATCGGCGAGAGTAACAAGGACGTAAGACCTCCCCCGCTCCATTATCATGTTCGGCCTGCTTCTGACAGCATCCGATGTTCGTCCCTCAGCCAAAGAATGACAAGATCTGAACACATCAGACAAACGGCAGCCAATGCCGTAAAGAAGCAACTCTGGGCGCGACCCCCCTCTTGCGTCATTCCCACGAAACAGTTCCTTAGTCATCAACTGGATCTACATCCGGCATGAAACACAACTGTGTCTCTAATCTTAGCATACGGATTGCATATTGCGAAGGCAGTGACGACTGTTGAGGAAGAACGTCCTCGGCCGGACCAGCGGCCGTTTTCCTTAGTCAACAGTTGGATCCGTATCCGACAAGGAACACAACTGTGTCTCTAATTTTCGCCTACTGCCTCATACTTGCAAAAACAGTCACGATTGCTTAGCCGCAATGTCCTCGGCCGAATTGGCGGCCGTGTTCCTCAGTCGGCAATTAGATCTGCTTCCGGCGTGGAGCACGACGCCAAACTGCGTCTCCAATGTTCACCTACTGCTCGCATCTGTGCAAAGGCAGTGACGACTGTTCAGCCTTAACGTGCTCGGCCGGATCAGCAGCCTTGTCCCTTAGTCAACAGTTGGATCCGCATCCGGTATGTAACACAACCATGTCTCCAATTTTCGCCTACTCTTTGCACCCTTGCAAAGGCAGCGACGACTGCTCAACAGCATTGTCCTCGGCCGGACGTGCGGCCTTGGACCTGCAGACTGCTCGTGCGAATGTTAGAGGATGAAGACTCTATGATTGTAAGTCGCCAGCCTGCTTGCAAAAATCGCGGTTACACAGTCCGGATCAAAGTTCGTGCCCGTCTGCCTCCGCACAGATCCGTCATCATGCAACCGTCACAGTCATTACTATCACGCCGAGCTGCAAAGCCGGGGCTACACGGCCAGCCGGTGCTGACGACGAAGCCCTTCGGACACAGAACCGCTTTCTCGCTTCTGCTTCCCAGCTCTCCGCTCTTCGGTATACCTTCAAGACCGTACACATCTCTGTCACACCCAAGGTCCCAACCTGGTTTTGTGCCACTTGCCACGACCATCCAACATCCCTGCAGCATATCTTCAGTTGTCCCTCACTACGAAAGCATATCATGTACCCATTCTGCAGGTTTGTCGTAACACCAGTGCCATATCTCTCATGATGTAAAGTCAAGCAGCATACGGCCGGTATCTTGGCTGACGGCTGTCCTCTGTTGCAGAACTCCATCTTTTCATTTGTAAGCCACATTACTACTGCTGCCCACATTACCCCATCAGCCCATGATACAAATGTGCATACCAGTCCTCCAGCGTTGACGGCAGTCGGCGGCATTTTCGTGCGCACCCTGTGCGATGACCGGACGACCACGCGTTCAATAAACATGCATTGCCACCTGCTGACTTGAAAAGGCACATCACAAACATGAGGTTCCTACACGAGGCCTGACAACACGCCAACCTTGATCGATCAGACCTCATCGGTCATGACTTCACGTGCTCTCGTATACAACTGTACTCCTCCTGACTAATTTGAAAGAAGAAACGATACTCTTCCGCCGGCTCCACCGGAGTTCCGATAAACCTGAGTTTTCCATGCATGGCTTCTCCGTCCTCTCGTGCCTGCACACACAGTCACGATCCGTAATTTATAGAGGATCAAGCGGCTCCAACTCCTCGTCCGCAAACCAAGGGCACTCGGAGAAACGAGGCATGATCCTTACTCAACACCGCTCTGATTCCAACCCATCCCTTCCCTTTCACTGCATTCCCTTTTCTTCTGTTCACCTAGAGACTGCTGGGATTCGGAAGTAGGTCGGATAGCACCTTGGCACGGATGACCAGCTAGTCATCCGACTTGTTCAGTTAACACACTGGCATGCATGACAGCGCCGGTAACAAGTTTCAGGACATGCTGTAACCTGCATACAAGCTGCAACGCAGTTGCGAAAGTTCGAAGGCTCAAGGGTCTTGAGCCATAAATCACGACGGAAGCTTTCGCTTATGTTCCACATGGCAGTAAAAGTGTCGTGGCACAGCGATGCAACGGGTGCATGTCACTTATCTGTGTCTCTCTTCTAATCCTATCTGCCACACACTGCGCCTCGGTCTTCTCCGTAGACGACAGTGGCATGACTTGCTCCTGCAGACATGTTGTCGTGAATGGAAACGACACGGATACGTCAAAACAGTCCCCTGCTCTCGACTGTGCAACGTCTCTCTAGACAACTTGCATCGCTGACGTTTTTCTCCTCACAGTTCAGCTCAGCTTGCATTGCTCTAGCAGTGAACATAGGCCTCTCTTTTTAACTGTGTTGCATCTGTTATGCATGCGGCTAGCGGGGGAATGTCCTCTTCCAGTTTTTCGAGATGTTCAAGTGCTAGAGCCAGACACTTCTGCAGTGTAAAGATTCACAAGCCTAGTAAAACATACACGGACAAAGGCGCCATCTCAACAAAGCAAACAGGCCCCTCTAACTTCATGTGAAAGAAGAGGGCTCCGTTTGTCTCTCGGTCAGCAACTAGAGGCATCCCTTCTTTCTTGATAGGAGGAGTTGATCCTGATTATTGACATCATCGTGTTAAAGATAAAGTAGAGCAGACGCTCGAGAAGAAAGGGTGGAGCTCCTCACAATTTCCAACTAGAGACATGTTGAGGTCCCACTCGCTCCTCACTTTTCTCTGCTGCGGACGTAGTACGCTGCAGTCGTTGCAAGAAGGCTTCAAGCACTGACAATGATAAGCAAAGCGAACAACGGGTGCAAGATCACTGGCCTGGCTTGAGCCAAGTTTCTTGAGCCATGCACCGATATCTTGAGTTTCATAGACATCCACTTGTTGAACTATGTTCTCACAAGCTTCAGTCTTACTCAGTCGGCTGAGCCATCCTGAGTCATTGTCTACATGTGTGAGCAGACGTACACAGACGGATGAGCTCCCTGCTTTCTCCGCCACATCGATGCCGAGCCTGACAGCGGCAAACCCTAGTGAACTGACTTTGCTGTCAGCGCAGCTGTACGAATATGCTCAATACGGACAGCACAGGCAATTGTTTTGGTTGCACAGCGAAGTACTCAGGACTGACGCTTAGCCTGCAAGGGTGCCCACTCGCACACCGGTTTCCGGTGGCCCCTAGTGGCGCGGGTTAACCCTCTTCGGAGTTGTTCACACGCTTCGCAGTGCTTTGGGTGGTCGTCCGGAAAACCTGGATAGAGCTCGCCTGCAGCATTGGGGTGGCCCATGTGGTTGGGCGCTCCCGGGTCTCGGCGAGCTGCTGCCTTTGCAGTTTGGGCTCCAGCCTTGACCTTGGGAGGGTGTTTCACACCACTTCCTTTGGCAGGAACAGGGGGTGGCTTGGCCAGGGACCCGCCTGCCTTTTTGGGCGGTGGACCCAAGTCGGACACCCTCGTGCCTGTCTTGGGGGGGGGCGGCGGGGTCGTCTTAGACGACTGGGCGCCTTTGGGGTGTGGGGTAGAAACTTTCGGCTCCGGGTCTGTGTCGCCCTTGTGCTCCTTGCCACTCTCCTTTCCGATCTCGCCATCGCTATCCGAAGAAGGAAGCAATGGCGAGCCGGATGAAAAGGAAGAGGAGCGATCTTCCTCCTGATCGTCCAAGCTCTTCTCGATTCGCGCGATGTCCGTCCGCAACTTTCGAAGCTGGCCATACTGTTCACGAAGGTACCCTTTCTTCTGGGCATATTTGGCCTTCACGACAGACAGGCGAAGCTTCAGTGCCGTACCGGAAACGGGCATGACCGCAAGGCGAGGGGGGCAGGATGCAGGGCGATTTCTCGGGCCGGGAAAGTCTGCAATGCAGGGATGCTCAGCTACCAATGCGCAGGAGTCCATGGGTTGGCATGTGCGAACAGACTGGAATGCAAAAGCAACCCAGCCTTCTTCACGACACGGATGGGGAAGAAGGTGTGTCCGATCACCGTCCTGAGACATGCAAAAGTTAAAAGTGATTGTGTTCGCAAGTCGATGCAAGCTTGAGGTGCGAAGGAACCGACAGTAACAGCAACAAAAAAGAACAAGAACAATAAGAATAACAATAACAGAGTGAAAATGATAACGATCACGAAGATGATGAAGATGATGAAGATGATGAAGGTGATGAAGATGATGAAGGTGATGAAGATGATGAAGATGATGAAGGTGATAGGTGATGAAGGTGATGAAGGTGATGAAGGTGATGAAGATGATAGGTGATGAAGGTGATGAAGGTGATGAAGATGATAGGTGATGAAGGTGATGAAGATGATGAAGGTGATGAAGGTGATGA
>CAJNJA010013235.1:0-12745 GCA_905231915.1 Symbiodinium necroappetens | reverse complement strand
GCATCGCTGAGCACCGCCGAGAATGCGAGGGCTCAGCGGAGGTAGGGCTTTGGGGGGAGCCCAACAGTACCTCCTCCACCTTCACTTGATGGTACCATTACAGGGCATGTTTCCCAGTATATGTTTACCTCACCTCTGCTCCAGCCACAGGCATGAGCAATTTCAAAAAAATCAACTGACCACATTCCACGAACGTATGCAGAGTTACATAGAGAATACACACCTCCTGCCTACCTACTTACATACATATACATGCATGCATACCTACATACATTGACACACACACACACGCATAGAGACAGACAGACAGACACCAGCCCAGCCTGCCTGCCTGCCAGCCAGCCAGCCAGACAGACACAGACACGGACAGACGGACAGACGTATATGCATACATATATATATATATATAGAAAAAACACATATGCATATATATATATATACATATACATATGCATGCAGGCATGCATACGATATGGAAACAAGGCCAGGTTTCGAGCCCAGGTGCCTTAGCCCTCACCCCTGCAGGGACGGAAACCCGGAGGCAAGAGAAACCCGGAGCCCGAGACACAAAACAAACTCTAAACAGCACCCGTTTAACAACAGCCATGTGCATTCAAACCGAACCACAACAGCACCGTTCCAAGATGGACCCAGGAAGACAGCAGCTCCCCATCTTCCCTATCAAGCTCTAAAGCTCTAAACTATGACAAAAGCCAGAAAGGGAACAACAACTCTAGACTCTAGCCTTGTGTTCCCAGTGTACCCTAAACGCTCAATTTCAGGTTTGGCACCGTCTTTTTTTGTTGGCTCTCTTCTTGCTGGCTGCAGGGCTCCAAAGGTTTCCTCTTGTAAGCCGGTAGCAGCTTAGACCCTCATTCCCCAAACGCAGCTAGAAGAGAAGCTCATTCAGCCCTCAATTAAAGCCTCTATTAGCTCCTAAACCATGTAGCCCTTGAGTCCATAATCCTGAAACACTTCGGGTTTATAGGGCTTAGGGTTCCTAAAACCCAAACCCTAAAAAACCCTAGCAAGTCCCGAAAGGCTCCGCCGGAGCGTGGTTGGCTTTGCGAGACCTGTGGGCAGAGGCTTCCAGCGAGTGCCTCGGAGCCTTGGCAAAGAACGCAGTCTTTTTTTTGGGAAGGACACCCATATGGGAGTTTCCGAAAACAAGGGGTAACTTATATTGGGATCCTTCCTACTATTTAGGGTACTATATTAGGGTCCCCTATTTTCGGAAACCCCCTTTTGTAATGGAAATGACGAGAGCAGTGGGGTCTAGGTTTTAGGCCTAAAGGTTTATTTCAAGGGCAATGCATAAGACCCTAGCATGGTTGCATGGTGCAGTTTTATACATCCCTCAAAAGCACTATCGCGAAAAATGGATTTCCGGTTTTCACGATGTTTCGTCCCAGGCTTTGGATATTCTTCGCCATCGAAGAAGTCATGGATTGTAATGCAGGCGAAGAAAAAGCTGCAGTTTTGGCACGTCAGACATCAGCTCTCTCGATGGTGACGGTTTAGGATGTTCAAGGCTCAGGGTGATATTGATACGACCTTCCGATGCTTGAACTCTTGAAGGGCCGTGGGTATTGCGGCTAAACTTATGGCTCGAGGGCCTTATTGGTGCCGCCTTCACTGTATCTAAGGATCCCACGCTGTAGGATCTGTACATTGTGGGGGCCGCTTAGTTTCTGAAACTCTTGCCTCGACCGCAGCTTGAGTTTCACAGACTTTGCTCTCTGCAGCTTTGGCTCTGTATGCGTAGTACCCCCGTAGCCAAAGCGGTGTTGGCAGAGATGACCTCTTTGTATCAGACCTTGAATTTCCTGGTGCTGCTATGCGCAGCAGCTGCAGCTGGTGGCCTTGGTCAGTGGAACTTGCAGACGTCGGCATCGGACCTGACAGACCAAGTGTCAGCTGTGGGAGTTTCTCCAGTACCAGCGAACTTGTCGGCCACTCGGCCGAAGCGTAAACTTAATGTTCGAGAACGTCGGAATTTGGCAAGCCAAAGTCCCTGATGCTTACGAAGCTGTATCCGCTTCCGTAGTGTGTATTTAGTTCTCGTTGGATTTGTTGCTTGGAGTAACAAGAGATTAGGGCTTGAAGGTCTGCCCTAAACAAACGAACTACTGTAGGGACAACTAGCAGAGGCCTGACTCTTTTCTGTATTGGATGTTCGGCGCTTGCCAATGGTGTTGCCGTGTTCTTTGTGACTAAGCCACCCGTATGGCAACGGAAGCATCTGATTCGTTCTTTCTGCTTCCAAGGAGGTCAGGTTCAGCTGCGGGCTGTCGCAGCTACAGGAACCGGATGCTTGCCTCAAAGACAAGAACCAGTGCCGCAGCGGGACCCAGTGTTTCGTCAAGAACAACTTTGACGAAGCAACTGTCCACGCCGTCTGCTGCTGCGATCGCGAAACTACCCCGATCACAGAGATGATTGGCGACCACTGGACATGGGGCGCATACTGGTAATTATTGCTTTACACCTCTTGGAACATGTAAGCTCAAAACTTCCAATGATGCAACACTAGCATTGCTCTGCCATCCCAGGAGATGCTGGGCGACTAAAACGCATGTTCCGCCGTATGGCTGCGACATCAAGTGCTGCTCAAGGCTCTGCTACAGCAATATAGGGTTCTCAATGTGATGAGTGACATTCTCTCATTATACAGCTATATAGGCTATATATGTTGTTATAATAGCATCCTGGACCACCATCCGCTACAGTTAACGATTAGGGTAGTGCTGGAGTATAACAACATATATATATATATGTGTGTGTGTGTGAATATACTCCAGCATTGCCCTAATCGTTTGCGGCCTGAACGCATATCATGCCGCAACATCCATATTGCCAGAGGTTTCCTTGCCTTGCCACGCTCCTTCTGCATCAGTAAAGGCATCCGTCTGATATCTTCGCGCAGTTCAAGTGAGAATGCTGTGGCCTTCCCGAGATTGCACATGCAGTTTCTTCAACCGAAGTACGGCTTGGGGTGTTAGCATCCCCGCCGTTGATGGAGCGTTTGTATTGGACTTGCCCCAGCTTTCGAAACCCTAATGCGTTGTCCGAAATGCTGTCGCCATCTTCGTGCCGTCATGATAAGTTGTCCTCACAGAGACTCATTCTCTCTCTTTTGGTTTCTGGTTTCGCTGTTCCCACCCGATTCCTGCGATCACCGTAGGCGTGGCGTGAAGTATCACAGAGGAGTCTCAATAGTTAGAAGTTACCCTTATGTATAGGCTTCGATATATGCAAAATAACCCCAAGGCCTAAACGTGTTCTGAGTGTTCAGGACCCTGTAGTATGCCTGCTCTGGCGAGGCACAGCGGAAAGAGTGCAGTTGCATGTTTCAACAACGACCCGATCTGCTGCGAAGAGGCTTGTCTGGGCACGTTGACCGGCGTTTAGGGTTGAGAGTTTCGTGTTTAGGGTTGGTGAGCTGGAGAGTGCTGGAGAGTGGAGAGTTGTAATGCTTGACCGTCATATGCTGGGTTTCTGAATGTGTGGTTTCTCTGTGTATAGGGAGTATCCTATTCTTAGGTCCGTAAAATCTTGAGAGGCTCACAATCTCTTCGCTGTGGCGTAGTTCGGAATTTGCAGCCCTGAAGCCAACGCAGGGCACGGCATGCGGCAAAGCACTGGACGGGCAGGCTTGCTGTGCCACTCCCGTACGGAGCCTAGTTACACTCAGGGTTCAGGTCTCGAAGTCTTGAGACGACATGAACAAATTTAACTGGCAATAAGTTTAAACTCGTGCTTTGTGTCTGCAGAATTGGTGTAGTTTGGATTTGGGCACATGTCTTTGGAACCTCCTTTCCTCAAAGACCCTGTTTTGTTGAGTTTGGCCTTTTAATCCCGTCCTGCCCGAAGGAGCCCTCCTAAACCTTGAGTCCGAGTAACATGGATTCATCTTGGGAGCGTCCAGACTTCCTGCAGCATTCTCAAGGCTTGGGCCCAAACGACCCCACAGTCCCTTCACGAAGGAGGATTCCTTTTCTTCAGGGTTCTTTAAACTACAGTACGGCTTCCTCAACCAACGGAGAATGGCGCTCTATCGAATCTACAAACACCCTTAACAAAATCCTGAAGAGGAGCCCTTCTCTCCGCAAACCTTTCACTTCCTAGTGAGCCTGACAGCCTTGGGGGCTCAGGGTTATTGGGCTCTGAGGCCCTGCCATGACGTCCTTTAAGTTCGCTGTCTAATCCTCGGCCTTGCTGTTAACTTTGTGTGTGAGAGTCCTGTAATGTCCTGTGCAGAAGGAATATGGAAACTCCCTGAACAACCTGAACAGACCCCTCTCTGAGGAAGCCTTGCAACAGGGATCTTGGAACCTAAGGTTTAGGGTGGCAGCGTGCACCGTCCAAGGCGAACACCACTTGCTGCACCGAAGTGGGCACCACTTGCTGGCACCGTCCAGATGGATGCATGGTAGCAGTGGAAACAGCCACTGAGCTTGCTCCAAGGTGAGCTGCTGCTTCTGCCATGTTCTTCGCCCAGGCTTCCATCATCCTAGTTATATAACAGGGTCCTACCAACCCACATGTTCCAAAAAAATCAGAGGCTGTCACGGACGGACCCATTGATCTGTCCTCTGAGCCGAAAAGGTGCCTTTCTGACAACCCTCAACCCTAAAGCCTCTTGAGGAGCTCTTCAAATCGCTTCTCAGCTGCAAAACTTATGCGAAAGGTCCAGGTTCTATAGAGGCATCTTGAGGGATGCAGGGCTTTAAGGGTTTGGGGGTGCTTGAGGAGCTCCCACTGCCCAGAACGTGTGTCCGTTTGGGGGCTGAAGGGATGTTCGGGGTTTTGGGGTTTGGGGCGCAAAAGGGGTCAGGGAGTCAGGGAGGTTTAAGGTTTTGGGGGCTTTAGGCTTCAGATGGATTCAGGATTGTTTCGGGTTGAGGGGTTCCTGCTGCAAAGTATATTATGAGGTTCTGGGCGGCACAAGTTTGTTTCTTCTGGTAGGGTGTTGCCTCTTCCATGGTGTATGCATGCTTGTTGAGCGAACTTGAACCACAGCAAGCAGTTCAAGAGGATAGTTAAGGGCGCAGTCAGCAATCGGGGGTTGTTCAAAACGAGAAAACCCTGAACCTTGGACCCTACACCCTTTGAGCCGCACACCCTGGTTCAGACAAAAAAGCTCCTCAGAGTTAGATCCCAAATCCCGGCGCTATCCACCTCCTCAGGATCCGTTTGGGGCTGGTCAGCAGTGTTGCCTTCGAGGCAACATAGATGATTATTGTGTGCCCGACGCAGACTGCAAGTCCTCCATAACCGTGTTTGGGCTGGCAACTGGTGCGTTCTTTCTGAGCCTTGGGCATTGTGGTCGGAAGGCCTTTATGTATTTTGATCTGACAGACTCCAAATTCCGCGCATCATATGCTTTTGACATCTAGTGCCATTCAACTCGCGATCGCGTGAGAACTTTTCAATTCGACGGGCTCCTCGAACTCCAAAGGAGTCCTTGTACTAAGGGCAACCCTGATCGTCTACAGCTGGTTGATGGGAGAGCTCAGCAAAGAAGAGTTCAGTCAATGCAGACCGGCATTTCTCCTCGTTCTCAAGGCCGCCACCTTCATTCACATTCGTTCGGGGGTTTCCGAAAACAGGGGACCCTAATATAGCACCCTAAATAGTAGGATCCCCATTATAAGGACCCCAAAATAAGATACCCTAATCTTGGGAAAGTAGGTCTAGGACCCGGGATATAAGGTCAGGGGCTTTTGGGGTCGTGCAGCTCGGGTCATGTACTGTGAGCTCTTGACACGAAGGTCCAAGCAATAAATAAGAAATTAAATGAAAAACAAATACATAATAACATAAATAAGTATTTACATATATATATATACATACAGTGATATAGTGAGAAGGTCGAAAAGTTATGAGTTACGAGCACATCTTGAAAGATGCTTACATACGGAGTTGTGAATTTGTGCTTGCCTCGAGGTCGCCGCATTGAGCCTGATCTTCGTAGTTGCTTATTGGCTGCTGCCTTTGCGACTTCTGGGAAATCCGGTCCGAAAAGAGCCTCAGCTGTTCGGCATCCTCCTCACTGCTCTTCTGATTGGTGTTGTCCTTGGCCCAGGCCCGAGGTCTAACACGGCCTTTCACTCTCATAAGGCAGGAGAGCAGGTTGCTATGTTGAGTCTTGAGTGTGTGAGCCCACCTTTGAGTCGGCATCGTCTGACATACTCCACCGACGACAGTTCAGAATAGTATCCCAGACAAGGTTCGCTGAAGTTGCATCGATGGTGTAAGACGCGATCGACAGCCCGGATAAACTCGGCGCAGCATTGTGGTCCTTCGCCCGCCAGCGGGGAACGCCCTCGAGTGGCTATACTTATCAACAACCAGGACTTGCTTTCACGCAGCCTACCCGGTTGATTTGGCCCACAATCACTCAAAACATATTTATTCCAAACCACACACAGACCCTGAAGCGCGGTGCTTCAAGGATATCGTGGACGGTGTCTCAATGCTATTGGAATCTGAGAGGGCCCAGCAAGACTCCGAGGTTATGCGTTGATCCCGAATCCTGTCTTTTGAAACATCCGGGCCGAAAGGGGCCCAGGCCAATAGGGCGTTGGTGGCCGGGCTACAGCTTGATAGTGTGTTCTGAATACCTCCTATACCTAGGATCCGAGAACTTGTAAACAGAAGCCGGGGATCAAACTTCGTATTCTTGAAGCCCATGGACAGGTAGGGGTAGTTTCCGAGGAATCTCAGCATGTGAGCCGGTGAGGACTATACAAAGATGGAGAAAGTCTTTGACAAAAGCATGGGCGAACTCAGCAAGAAGCTGGCGGCAAACAACTGGGAGGCGCCTTCGGTTTGAGCTATCGCGAACCCCGCACTCAGTTCCATCAAAATGAAATAGCACGAGGGGTTTGGACTTGATATCATTATTATTTTTTAGTTGCCCGGCGAGTCCGCAACATGAACCCCCATCCAACTTCCAACGACGACTGCGATAAGCAGTTTAGCGTGCATGACCTTGTAAATTTTTTGCTGTTACAAGTATTCAAGTATTGCTCACCACTGCCCGAGGTAGTGTACTTCGATGACCTCAGGGCCGCATCCGTGGTGAACGTGATCGTGCAGCAGGTGTGCCAGGGCTGCGGGCGTACTGGGAAAGAGAGCCCGATGTGTAACGCCAATGGTCTGATCCTTGCTATAGCGACCGCTAACCGTTTAAGGCAGCCCACAACTAGCAGAACAGTTCTCCGGAATCCTGCCGTGCTGCACATTAGGGAAAGGGAGACAAGTTTGATTGCACCAGGTTTGCGTGGGTTCAGGTCAAGCGTATAGTCTCGAAACTACAATCTCGGCCGTGTCTGCAAGCTCATGTTGTTTATCCTTGCGTGCCAAGGCGAAGACGAGGATTCGAGACAGACGTCAGGCCACGGTGTGGATCTACATATCGTGTCATGCACAGACCTACTTTGGCATTCCACAGTGCCTTTGCTGGCATTGGTATACAGATGTATACAGATCTGCTTGTTACCGCTACATGTATGAAGAATGAGCTGCATGATTGGTTTGCACTGAGAGTTTGTGGGTTCGCAAGATTCGACATGTAAAACCTTCATCGGCGGGTCGAAATCAGCACAGCAACTGCCACAAAGCTTAAATCTCGAAGAGCAAACTGCAGAACGTACCGGTGCCGCCCACTGTTTTCCAACGTTTTGGTGGTTACTGTAATTGTGTTGCAGGTTTCTGCCGGTGGATGCTCATGGCTGGGGCGACGGAGTGTCGGTATACTGGTTGGCCTACAAAGTCTTGGAGCAGACGAACATTGGCTCTTTGCACGTTTGGGTGAATGGTTGCCTGACCGATTGCATGGGCGAGGCCACCGGTCTACAGACATTCCGGTGGCTTGCCCGGCGGAGTGTCGAGCGTCTCGCTTTGAATCTGCGGCGGTGGTACCACCTGCTTACAGCGGACAGCTCAAGTAACGGTGACACCCAGACTGAAAGTGGCGAATCTCGAGGAGAACAAGTTCAAATCTACCGGCACAATAGCCGCCTGTTCCCTCGCTTTGAGCCAACAGTTTCCCTGTACTTCGCCTGTGTGCCCGGCCGCACTGTGCCTGGTAGCGAAGAGCAAGGAGACCATGGTCAGAGTGTCTCGGGCGTAGGTTTACGGGGTTCAGGGCTTTGGGGTTAAAACCTTAGTCAGAGCCCAGCTGCAAAAAAGGGGGTTGGGGTTTTAGGCATTTTAGGAAGTGTAGGGTTTGGTGCTGCAGCTCGTAAGACCACCATGAATTTCCATGCACCCTTTGAGGTACACATTTTTGATGCATATCATGCTGTATTGCCAAAGAATGGCTCTTTGAAAGCAAGAAACAGTGGTCTTTCAGTCGCGAGCCACTGCAAGAACGTCGAGAGCAAACGTAGCTCTTACTGCCATGTTGGTGTCCCAATGGTAGGCTCCCGGTGGTATTCTTTGGCACATTGTGTTAAGATGCAAAGGCCCATGCCCTGCCACATTCTTGTTCAAAAGAATAACATGCTTGAAGAGGTACGGCGGCAAAACCATCGAGCCAACTTCAGTACTCCACTCGCGCCTTGTTTGAGAGGAGACCTGATGACCAGGAAGGTGCTCGACCTGATGAACACGAGCCCGCATGCATCGCCAAGGGACATGTATGGTCCCCTCCATCGAAAGCTTTGGGCGGCACGACGCATGGAGGCCAGTTCTTGAGGAAACGAGTTAACAGCGTTGAGGGTCTTAGGGCTGGAGGATCATGTTTTCGGTAGGTTTCGGGCACCAAGCATCCACGACTTGCGACGAAGTGTCGCCGAAACTCAATTCTTGATTCTGGTTTGAATCTTTTGGGGGTTGGACCATAAAATTAGCTTACAAAACAAAGGAAATCCGACGGAGAGAATGCATACCACCCCCCCCCCCCNNCCCCCCCCCCCCCCCCCCCGCACACATTGATCAAGAGTGCCCGAATGCCTCCATTCCATCACACACTGAAGCCCTGTAGACACTGCACCCTCATGTATGTTCACGCTCCTGTCCTTGCTTGGCCGACTCTAACACTGTCGTTCTGAGGAGTGGCGAACTTCAACCTAAACCGTAACACTCTCGGAGATGTGTCAAACCTCCCAGGGCTAGCAGGAGGCTTTGGCCAAAGAGAGCTAGGTTGAAGTGTTATACCATTGGAGCAAAGTCCCGACACCCCCAAGCTAGATACCAAGAACTATGCACGAAAGTCAGGGTGGGCCGTTGCATCCGCTCCTTATCACGACGGAAAGTTTGAACGCCGTCGATAATGTCGACCATCGGGCGCGGTGCCTTCGGCACAGTTGAGGTGCAATGCCGGACTTTGGGGTTCTAGGGCGCAAGCCCCAAAACCCTAAAGGGTTTAGGGACTCTCCAAAGTTGTTCCTCCTCGGTGGTTTACAAATCTTTTATGCTAGCATGTACGGAAAAAGGGACTATGACCGGCACACAGTCATAGGAGCGCCACGACGACCACGACCACGACGAAGGCCAGTGAAAATCATGCAGGAGACGACCAGGACACCACGGCCAAAATTGCTTTCCCCCATCTTTCGCGGATTCAGACGCTCCCCCACCGAGCTTCTCCCATGTACTGGCGGGATTCAGGAGCAGGGCCTGAATGCTTTCGCCCATCTTTTGGCAGATTCAGAGCATGCCCACCGAGCTTCCTTCCTGCGCTAATGCTTCGTCATAGATACGGAAGGGATGCATGAGACGTCCAAAATTGGTCCAAAATGCTTCCCCTGAGTACTGCTGGTATTTATTCAGACATTTCGAAACCATAGGGAGCCCAGTTTATTGGAGTTGACAATGGATCTGGGCCATCCGGTGGACGGGGCCCGACGGATCCAGTACAAAAAGGGAGGACCTGAGCCCGCACCACAGCGTTCGACGCGTCCCGGCGAACGCTAACCAATGCTGTTCGTCGTCAGTGTGTGGTTCCTGCTGATGTGCTCAGCTGCATCATGCCGCATCCTACAGGGAGTTTGCAGTCGCTTCCGCCGTGTAGGGCAAGGCCTCGGAAACAGCGCCTTCTCTTTGCTCTTGCTACCTCTCCCTCTCTCTCTATCTCTCTCTCTCTCTCTCTCTCTCTTTGCTTTTCTGGCTTCCTTCAACTTAGAATTGGGAAGGCCCACGACATAAATGCCTGAAGCCCCACGAGGACGGCCGCTGTGGACCGTCAGGATTTATATAGCAGTATAGAGAGAGAGAGAGAGAGAGAGAGAACTAAATGTATGTGTATATATATATATGGCAGATGGGTATTTACATAATATATGTGTACATACATACATACATACATACATACATATATATATAAGAGTGCACAGAGAGATAGACGGGCACATAGATGCATGCTGTGTATGTGTGCACACGGGCAGACGACGGCGTGTCTGTGATGTTGTGTAGTGATTCTGCGCTAGACAGAGTTATGTGTACGGCCAAGACGCAGGCCTGTGCTCGGGCTCCAGATTTCCCAACTCTCTGAGGTGCTCAACCTCTGAATCTTTGACCAGCGAAGGAAGCACTATCGCGACATGGCTTTCGGATCTATAGAGTTTTAAATGGTTTAATGTGTAGAGTGGGATGGAAACTCAGTCGCACTTGGGGTTTGCAGGGCTTGTAGTGTCTTGATTCGTGATGATGCAGTTGGCGAAAATTGAAGTGTTAGGCGTAGCTTAGGAGTAAGAGCACTTAATGCCGTGCTTTTTGTTCGTCAGGGTTCGGGATTTTGTGGCGTGCCCATCGCAATACGCAGAGGCACCCGCGGCGGCCGAAGACGAAGAGCGGCCATAGCCACCGCCAGCATGTGAAGGTGTTGACTAAAATGCTGTAGTTTTTGCTGTTTTAGGCACGATAGAGTGTGCTGATCTTGAGCAGGACGACCCTCGTGATGCCATGTGGCAGTGTTGCAATTATATATGCCACTCTTCGTCGACAAGCGCTGCGTCGCGTATCGAATCGGGCGTGAGCTCGAGCCAACGATGCATGCATGAAATGAATTCGTTAGACATGGGACACCACACCCGTCATGCACATGTTTCCGGTGGCACTAGCCACAGGAGATGAGAAGCAGGTAGTTTCACAAGATTTAACTCTCTGCTCCGTGGTCAGTTTGCCACAGGGCCATGTCGTATTTCCGGCACGAGGTTTTCTCCAGCTTTAGCAGTTGAGGGTTCAAGTGACGGATTGATGCGGCCCACTTGCATCATGCTGGCATGTCGTACGTGCCATGATGCCAATCCTTTAAGTTCCCATGCACGCTAACGGCCGTGCTGGGCCCTTCGGTTCGGCTCAACGGCGCCTGCGGGCTCCTTGCACGGACTCTTGGGGGTCTCACTATAGGGTTCTAAACGTGGATTATGAGGGTTCAATACTGGTGCGATGAGGGCCCTCCATTAATTAATGTCTTTGTTTCTTAAACGCTGGAACGCTGTTACAACAGCACGCCAGCATGGACAAGGAGACGGTGGGCATGTTGCAAGATGCGGCGTCGGACCCCGGCAGGGTTTCTCCTGAGATTTTAAGGTGTAGGGTATTATTTCCCACGAGAGCCTGTGTGCAATTATAGTCATCATAGTGAATGACTGCAGATGCCCAGGTTAAGTAGACACCCTGCACCCGGAAACCCCTAAAGAACCTGCTTAAGCTAGCTGACTGGATCCCTTTGTGCCTGCAACGCAAAGGGCATCAGGCCGCTCTGTGTTCATGCTCAATACTCAAGATCAACGATCCTCGTAGAACACTCCAAGAAGGGTTCAGGGTTTAGAATTTTAGGGTTTAGGGGTTGAGGGATTCAGGGTCAGGGCAAAGTGCGCTGCAGCCCCTGCTCAAAAAAAAGGGGTTCAGGGTCTAGGGTCTTTTTAGGATGACATTGAAGGAACTGAGCTTGAAGGGATCCCTAACGGGACCCTGTAGGACACCCCTGCTTGACCCCTTTGGGCACCCTGAAAGGAGCCCCTAACAGCACCCTTCAAAGGAAGAATTGCAGGTAGCCGTTTGGCCCCCAGTTGTCTCCAGCCTGGCTACGTTGAAGCCATGCCCACGAAGACTGCCGCGTGCTGGATCGCAGCGGCCGGGCTGACGGCAGTCTCGGGCCACTGGGGATGGAGGCAATCCGATTTTGCACCAGCACCGGGCATGCAGATTGATCCTCCGCAGACGCTATCCGAGTCTCGGCGGAGAGGGAAGCACGCCTCAAGCCATGCGGGTTCACACCATGTCGTGCATCAGACGCATTCAGGCTCGCTGCTTGCTTCTCCGTTGTCATTTCCTGCTATGGTAGGGGCCTTTGATTAGAATAGGGTTTGGAACCCTGCGCTATAGTGTTGATATTTATTCCGACCCCTGTACTACCCTGGTACATTCGTCAGGCATTTTCAGCATGTGCCAGACAAAAGAGGCAGGACAGATTGTACTATATAATATTGAGTAGACATTATACTATATGTAAACGAATACAACATTACAAGCTGCGAGTATCATTGGCAGGGCCCGGAGTCATTTCGCGGAGCCTAGAAGAGTACAGGCTTCGATCTTTTGTCGAGCTTCACGACCGGATTTTGATGCTTGAAATTAGACCCTTCCTTCACATTCAACCCTGCACTGCAAACCCGAAGACACAGCAGACAGCATGCATAAATGATTTGAAATGCAGAAACAAATAAATAAATACATAAATAAGTAAGAAATGTGACCATATAGCTCGCCCCCCCCCCATGATCCACCA
>CAJNJA010013234.1:0-12437 GCA_905231915.1 Symbiodinium necroappetens | reverse complement strand
GGGCGCAACGAGAAGGGACGAATTACAACTACCTTTATACAACATTGGTACGGGAACCTTAAGGCTGTACCATGGGTTTTCTTCAGAGCATGTCCAAACTTTTAAAGCCACCGGAATAGCCAGTTGTAATTTCTCCGGTGTGGGAGAGCCCACAATATTGGTTCAGTTGTGGTTTCTCCCGTGTGGTTGTATTTTCTCCCGTTTGGTTGTATTTCGACCCTGTCGCAACCCGGGGGGGGCGGGGGGCGCAGAATCCATAACCCAGAGGGTCCCTATACACTACCAGTATGGAATTAGGTCCCAGACAACCATCCCTTTATTGTTTTGGGGACCTAGTTCCATAATAGAAGTGTATATGGACCCTCTTGGTAATTCAACTCGAAGGTCAATCTGTAGATCCCCTAGGATTCGTTTTAGGGTTTCGGGGTGTTTAGACTTGATATTTGAGGCCCCACGGTCAAAACAGTCCCTAAAGTCCCCCAGCAGAAAGCTAAATGGAAACCTCGACCTTTATGGACATTAGTGTCTTCAATGTTTAGGGTTTAGGGCTTCTTCGGACAACACAACCATTAAGAAGCTGGCAAAGCCTAGACAAGTGGACAGAAGCATGATGGTTCAATCTCTATACGAGCCTTTGGGTCTCTTAGAAAAACCAAGCGCCAAACAATAGACCCGAAAACCCGAATCAACCCGGCAATCTTAAACGCCCTTCGAAATCCTAATCCCTAGAAGCCTTCAGAAACACAACAGATTACGGGCTTGGGCGCATGTTGTTGGCTTCTGACGTGACGTAGGATTGACACTGTGAGGGACCCGAAAATTGAGTCCTAAATCCCAAAGGGCCCTAAGTAGCTATGGTTTAGGGTTTAGGGTTACATCGTCTAGATAGCTAGGGTTTAGGGTTTAGGAGTGGGGCGTCTATACTATAGCAGGCATACCTATGATTCTTTGGGTACGTGTTCCCCACCAGGGTTGCAGTAAAGCACAGCATTTATGGTTTTGCGGTTTCTGAATCTTGAGGATATCAGGGGTTTACTTGTCAAGAATTAGGCTAATTTGCGCTTAGGGTTCGGGGGCTGTTGGGATTGGATATGTGGCACCTAGACCTAGACTTTCCCGGAGTACTACTGTTGATGATATAGATCCCCCTAAACTATGGGAGTTATGGGATATTCCTTATTATGAGGAACGCAAGATTGATATCATTTATATGATCAACAGTCCTTTGTCTGAATTTACGCGTTTTCTTTGCACAAGAAGCTGGTTTTAGATGGAAGGTCTCCGAGGCCTCTGGGCGGCTGTGAGTTTGTGCTGTTGCCCATTTTCTGGTTTAGGGTTAGTAGGGGTTTAGGGATTAAGGATTAGGGTTTAGGATTTCGGGTCGACGAAACATCCTAATCCCTAAACTGTTTCACTTTCCGAGGTATCGTGCGATCTTGTACGAGCGCAACTACTACGACATCTTTTTCCTCGACACCGCCGGGAACTGCATCTACTCGGTGTACAAGGAGCCATCGAGCGGTTCGGGTTGTCAGAGCCGGAGGGGTTTGGGGGTGCAGGGCTTCAACCCTAAAACCTAAACCCCAAAGCCCTAAGTCCCTAAGTTAAACCCTAAACCCTAAAACCTACACCCGTAAGCCCTAAACCCGAAATGTGGGGTTCAGGGCAGTTTTGGGTTTAGGGACCTCAGGGCCGATAAGCACTAAACAGGGTTGGCTTCCTGGGCTCAGGGTCTGGGGTCTAGCCAGGTTACGAAGGGCTCTTAGTGTCAGTTCAAATTTAAAGAGGATCAGTGTTATAAGTCGGTTTAGGGTTTAGGGGTTTGGGGTTTAGGGTATCTTCAGGCTATTCACAATAGCTCCACTTATAGCCTATTTGCGAAGGCCAACTGGAGCGCCTTGGGCTCGAAGTGGGGTTCCCATGTCCCCGGAGCAGTAACATTGTTTGGGGTTTAGGGTTTAGGGTTTAGGGTTGCAGGACCACTGCATGGGACCAATAACTCTCTGGTTCTTAGTAGGGAGTGGGGGCAATGGATCCCTATGATAGTCCCTTAAGGTCTCCTAAAGTAGTCCCAATAACCCATTCCCTCATTCCCTACTAAGAACCAGTCAATAAGCGACCACCTGCAAATCGAGCCGGCTTATGGCAAAGTTGACGAACTGGGCTGGGCCTTTATCGGAACTCAGTCTGCTACCCGAACCTACCTTAACCTACCAAAACCCACTTTTTTGGGTAGGGTCCCTATTATAAATCCCATATTAGGGTTTAGAATAAGAACCAAAGCTTAAGGTAGTCGTCGGCAGGGTCTGAATACAAGCCATGTAGCCCGACTGAAAAGTAGGTTCCTGTAGCTCGCTTAAGCTCAACCCCTTAACCCGAAGACCTCAAGACCTAAGGATCGCTAAAGTGCTTGAAACCCCACAGGGTTTTGGGGCTTAGACAGGCTGACTTCGGCACGCGACCTGTAATCCTGAGTCAAGAAGATTTCCCGCTCGCAGGAACTTGACTATGCCACAAACTTCCTGGCAGATGGTCCCTCTGACTCGTTCCCATGGGGGTTGGAACGCAACGCACGCCCACGGAACCACAACCCTAAGCCTTATGCCCTTAGCGCTCACATCTGAAGCCCTGCCCCAATTTAAGCCCCTGAACCCTAAACCCTAAACCACCTGGACCCCAAAAGTGCGTAAAATAATAGCCGTTTATGGGTCTTGGGCCATTATTTTCCCTACTTTTAGGGGTTTAGGTAAACTCTATGCCCGAAACCCGAAGCCAAAACCCTAAGCCTGAAAACCTTAAGCCCCTGAACCCTAAGCCCCTAAACCCTAAGCCCTAAACCCTAAGTCCCACAACTCTAAGCCTCAAAGCTTACGCCCCCGAAGCCCGAAACTCCAAACCTGTGGCCCGAAGCGCCCGCCAAGAGCCCTGAGCCCTACTTCTCTAGGGTTTAAGGTTCACGGTTTAGGTTTTTTTTTGTTTTTTTTTTTTTGTTGTGCTTTTGTTTAGGGGTTTAGGGCTTAGGGGTTTAGGGTTTAGGGCTTCGGTAGGGGTTTAGGGTTTAGGGGTTCAGGGGTGTTAGGTTGTGTAGGGTTGGGGATATCCGGGTTTAGTAGGGGTTTAGGGTTTCACGTCGAAGACCCAAATCACTACCCAACCCAAGCACACACACGCCAAGCACTTTGGCAATAGAGTACCAGACTCACAAACCCTAAAACCTAAAACCCAAACTCACTGTAACTCACTAAACCCTAAACTCCAAAACCCTAAACTAAACCCTGAACCCCAAATCCCTAAACCATAAACCCCCTAAACCCTAAGCCCTACAAACCCCTAAACCCAAAACCCTAAAACCCTAAACCCTAAATTCCAGAAGCCCTCAACCCTAAAGCCATAAATCCCCCAAAGCCCTAAACCCCCTAAGCCCCTAAACTCTTAACCCTTAACCTTTAAACCCTAAACCCTAAACCTTTAAACCTTTCAACCCTAAACCTTTAAACCCTAAACCCTAAACCCCAAAGCCCTAAACCCCCTAAACCCTTAAACCCCTAAACCCCAAAGCACAAAACCCTAATCCCTAAAACCTAAACCCTATCCCCTAAACCCTAATCAACGAGTCCCTTGTGAGCGCATGGAAGGTGAGTGGAGGAACTCGGGGCTCGGCGAGGCTCATTTCTTGGAGTGGGTGGCTTTAGGCTTGAGGGCCTAGGGCTGTTAGGGGTTTAGGGGTTTAGGGTTTGGGGGTTTAGGGGTTTGGGGGTTTAGGGTTTAGGAGTTTAGGGATAGATTTTAGGGTTTAGTTTGGGGGTTTGGGGTTTAGGGTTTTGGGGTTTAGGGTTTTGGGGGGTCCTAATGCTTACTTAAACTCCCAAAGCCCTAAACCCAAAACTCTGAACGCAGCGTGCAGGTCCGCAAGGCTTTAGAACTTTAGGGTTTGGGCTTCAGGGTTGTTGCTTTAGGGTTTCTCTTGTTTTGTTTACGAAACACAATGACATAGTGTGGTTGTGTTCTGGATGAAAGTTTAGAACAAGTTGTTGCCGAGAAGGCCATGCGAGCGACTCACTCTGGAGCTGAACTTGCATCCATGCTCCCAGCTGCTTTGTTCTGGAGCTCTCCGGCGGCTCTTTGGCCCTGCCGGATGGAGCTGCACGACTTGTCAGCGAGTTGGAGGAGGTGTCGGGCGTCGCGCAGGCGCTTGTCGATTTGGCACAGCAGGCCCTGCCTCTGTGGCTTGCCATCGTGTGGGCAGCTAGGCTCTTACTGCTTTGGTTGAATCTTGAGGCACTTCAATCTGAAGTTCCATCAGGTCGTGAGGCATCAAGCGATGAGGGCACAAGGCCTCCGGCGGGTGCTCCAAGCGGTTCAGTGTCCCCTGTATCTACGGTGCGTAGCCTAGGCTCTGCATCTGCGGCCGACTTGCTGTGCACCCTGAAAATCAACGACGAAGCCACGGATCCAGGTACCATACTTGTCCAGACACTGCTTTGTTCGGTCGACCACCATGTGCTGCTCGAGACATCTGCGTACGTGACGCAGCCTGCGCGGGACAGTGCCGGGGGCTTCGTGGAATTGCAGCAGCGCCTCGTGGATGGCATCGATCTGTCCTGCTCCGTGTGCGAGGAACTCCTGAAGGACAGGGGCTACTCCAAGCAAGGCTTCATGGACTTCCTGAAGAAACCGGATGCCGCCGCAACGGCTGCGCCGGAGTCGCAGCCATGTGCAGCAGGCGTGCTCGTGGCCATGAAGGGACTTTGGCTCGGGCTGCGGCTCTCCTTTTAAGAAATAGGTTGCCAGCATATCTCCTCCAGCTGCTACCGTTGATGATAGAAATCCTGCATTTCCCATAGCATGGTTGCATTATCCTCAAGGACCCTAAACTATGGGAATTATGGTCTATTCCCTATTATGGGTAATGCGGGATTTTACATCATCAACTGTAGGGCTCCTGATACTGCCAGGGCTTCTGGATCATGGCCCTACTGGTTGCCAAGTTGATAAGCGAGCCAAAGGCCCTAAAGGCCCTAAGGCCTAAACCTAGGGTCCAATTGCGGGACCCGCCTGTAAAGATATTCCTGGAATTCTAGGGTCGATTGGATTCCTCGCGCTTTTGCGGTTTAAGTCGGGGGCCCAGGTCTTAGGGTTTAGGGTTCAGGGTTTACTAGCTCCCTGTTGAGGCTATATTGAATGATCATTTTTAATCCTTAATTATTGGGTTTTTTATTTTCAAAAATGTAAAAATGTATCCAACAAGGACCCAGTTTAGTTTTATGTAATTGGGTTTAGGGTGCCATAGGGGTTGAAGGTTACAGGTTTAGGGAAAGGGGTAGGGTTAGATCTCGGGCCCTAGAGCCCGATCCTGATGATGTCGGGGCCTTAATAATTACCTATACTATTTTGGGTGAGCCATATTATAATTATCGTATAATATGCCAACAAAACCGTTTTCTAATTATCACGGACAATACACACACACACAGATATATATATATATGCTCAAAGAGTCCACAGGCTTTCAGGGCAGCGATGTCGAACCCAGATGGCATCAATGTGCGCCTGATGCTAGGCTTGGGGCTTGTACAAGCGTAGGGTTTAGGGTTAGTTTAGGGTATAAGAGGCCCACAGGCTCCATGTGCACATATAGTCTATCTCAAAGTATATGCAATAGCCCTAAAGTTTACCTGAAGCACCTATATATGGACCCCTATATCTAAGAATATACGATAAGGGTACATGGAGCCTCAGGGATGGGTATCGGACCCATGCGCATCCGGTGCCCGCAACATGTCCTCTCGTGTCTCTGTCAACAGTCGCGTGCATGTCAACGTGTCTGCCTGTCTGTCTGAATGAAATGAGATGAGATGAGATGAGATGAGATGAGATGAGATGAGAGGAGCAGAAGGGATTGAGATGAGTGGGTGAGTGAGTGAGCGAGTGAATGAATGAATGAATGAATGGATGCACGCACGTCGCTGCACACGTTGTGCGCAAAAATCTCTGCACACCAAACCTTGTAGCCCTCGCGGTGTTCATCGGAATCTGGTGATGTGGTCAGATGTGAGCCATGTGGGCTTCGGCAGATTTGCAGTTTGGGGAGCACTCCTGCCCTCCATTCGAAGCCCCAAACCCAAGAACCCATGCCTAATGTAGGGTTTTATAGTTATAATAAGGAACCCTCAAAATAGTATAGGCCAATATTGAGGCCCCCATATTACAAGCCCTAAAGCTCTCTCTCCTGCACCCTAAACACACACACCGACACCGGAAGCTACATCATATATAGACTATACGCCACAGAAGCGGTAGAGGCCCCCTAAACCGCCATGAGATTCCCAAGCTTGTGTTCGAGGTGGGTAAGGCTTATTTAGGTGCTTGAATGGGGTCACAAAGCAACTAGCGATTCAAGTGCAAGCGCACTGGAAAGTTGTTTGTGGGTCAGGAGAAAAACTCGAAACTCAAAGTCCAAACTCAAAGTCCCAGACCCACGACCCTAAACCCGTAAAGGTAGTCAATGTCTTCTAGCAGATCGAATGCGTTTAACGTCTCACAGGGTGGAAGCCCGACTGCACAAGAGTGCTAGGTGTCGATGCTATTATACTGCAAACCCTAAACTTCCCTACACCTAAACCCTAAACCCTAAACCTATATAAACCCTAAGAGGATCCTTATAGTAAAGGAACCATTCAAGGAATCCGATGTGCAAGCGGAGTCGTAAACTCGACGTAAAGCCTTCAAGGAACCCTTTTAGGGAACCTTTAACTCCAAGTCCACCCCTAAACCCTAAACCCTAAACCCCCTGAAGGAACCCTTGAAGGAATCCTAAACTCACAGTATCCTACACCCGAGAGCCTAAACCATCCTCGACCCGAAACCTTAAACATAGAAGCCTAAAGACTTGCCTATCCTCTTTTGGGTAGTTCCTTCTCAGAAGTATAGTAGAACATGCCCCAACAGCCCTCTTCTGATTATTGAGACCCCTACATTACTCTCAAAACAGTATAGGATCATTACCACAAATTTGCCCACACATGAGTTTTTCACGATGAGAGCTTCCATACCTTAGACCCTATTATATTGGGGCCCTAAAAATTAGAATAGGGNNAAACCCAAACCCTAAACCCTATATAAACCCCTAAAGCCCGAAAGCCCTAAACCCTGAACCCTAAAACCCCAACCCTATCAACGGAACCTTAAAACACCGGATGCCGAGGATCGACTGGAAGCCCTACGGCCCTAGCAACGGGGCCCTGGCCAGCTTTCTCTCTACAGGAACCCTGGCGGTCTACTTGGGGGTTTAGGGTTTAGGGGTTTGGGGTTTAGGGTCCGTGAGATTCCCTGGCTTTAGGAGGGATCCGAGGGATTTTGGGGGGTTTCCGAAAATAGGGGACCCCAAAATAGTACCCTAAATAGTAGGGACCTTATTCTAAGGACCCCCCAAATAAGGTAACCCTAATTTCGGAAACTCCCATTTTCAGGGGAGATTCTCTCGCTTCAGGGGTATGTTTTTTTTTTTTTTATGTTTCCGGTTTCGGTTTAGTTTTTTTTTATGTTTTGGTAGTTTCGGGTTTCAGTGTGCAGGGTTTACCCTGAACCCTAAACTCTGAAGGTGGGATTTTCGGGTTTCGGGTTTTAGGTGTAGTTCCAGCCACAGGAGCCCTGGCGTCTTCGTCAGACAGAGGCTTTGCCAGGGGATTTATCCCTAAACCCTAAACCTCTGGCTTTCAATATTGAACGCCAGGGCCTCAACGCTTGGGGAATAGAGTTTCGGGGGTTGTACTGCTATCCGTCCCAACACTGGAACCCGAAAGGTTCCACTTTAAGGCCAAAGTATATACTTGACTTTATGTGTGGACCCGTAGAGGAAGGGAAGGCCCTCACTCCTCAGCCCTCTCGGGTTTAGGGCACAGAATACCCCTAAACCCCGAACCCTATCCCCCCATATTCTGATTGTCAAGCCCCCTATATGCAAGTATAGCCCCTATAAGTCTGTAAGCATAAGCGCAGCTTTAACCCTAAACCCTTAACCCTAAGCTTCCAAAACCCTAAGCCCCCAGAACCTGATCGTCCTAACCCCTGAGCCCTCACACAAACCGTTATGGAAGTCGTTAACGAAGAGCTGGGGCCCTAAGCCCTCAACCCCAAAGCCCCAAAACCCTAAACCCCTAACCCCCTAAACCCCTAACCCCCTAAACCCCAAAGCCCCTAAGCCCTAAACCCCTAAACCCCAAAGCCCCTAACCCCCTAAACCCTACTAAACCCAAGGCATCCGACGTCTCGGAGACTTGATTGGCATCTTTTGCACTCAGTTGCCCCCGGAGTGCCTGGGCGATGCTGGATTTGGGGTCTGGAGGTTTTGGGTTAAGGGGGTTAGGGGTTTTGGGTTTAGGGCTTAGGGGTTTAGGGGTTTAGGGATTTTTGGGTTTAGGGCTGAGGGGTTCAGGGTTTAGGACTCAGGGGTTTGACGCTCAAAAACTTGTCTCTTTCAGGGACTACAGAAGGAAATCACAGCTAGCAACCTAAGTAGAATTGAATTTAGGACTTGGTGTTACCTCTTCGGGGTTCGGGATTCGGGAATTCGGGGTTTGCGAGGGTTGTGCAAGTTCGATGTTTGAGAGTTCTTGGATATCTAAGCCTTAGGGCGAGGAAGACGACTTTTCCTGCGTTTTGAGACAGGGGTGACGCGCCGCGTGTAGGAGCGTCAGGGCTAGTTCCGGGGCTAAACCCTAACCCCTAAACCCATGGAAGTGTAGGTTTCAGGGTTTAGGGTTTAAAGGGTTTAGGGTTTAGGGCACGGAAGTGTAGGGTTTATGGGGTTTAGGGCTCGGTGAGGCAACCCAGAACTTTAGGGGTTTTGGGTTGAAGCACCTCAAGCCCTACCTGGACCCCAAAAGTATGCAAAATAATGGCTTTTGTTTATGGGTCTTGGGGCCATTAGTTTACCTACTTTTCCCGGGGGGTTTAGGTGAACCCTCACAAACTCCCTAAACCCTACACGCCTGAAGCCTACATACCCCCAAAAAATTCATAGGGGACCTATAGCTAAAAATAGATGGTTTCCTTATTGTGGTTCCTGAAAAGGGTAGTTCTCCAAATTAGGCTCCCTTTCTAAGCCCCCCAAATACTACGACACCCTTATAACAAGAACCCCAAAAGGCACCCTAATCTAGAGAACTACCTGGGTTTAGGGCCCTAAACCCTAAACCCTGAACCGTGAACCCTATTTTAGATCGCAAAGATCTAGAAACTTAGTCTGGGGTCTCGGTTGGAGTGTGTTTGTTGCAAGGTGTGTTTTGAGTATGGCTTACTTGCGGTCCGCGGTAGGGATGCTTACCTGTATCCCCAAACCCTACAAAAGAGTAGGGTTTATTTCCCTTTGTTATAGGGCCTATAACCCCTAAAAAAGTAGGTTGTTTGGGATACCCAGCCCTTTCTTTTTTGAAGAAGGCCTCCCCAGGTTCAGGCATGTTCTCCTTTCTTGGGAGGTTCCTCGACTCCTGGGTTGAGGGTTTAGGGTAGGGTTTGTGGGTTTAGGGTTTAGGGTTTAGGGTTTGTGGGTTTAGGGTTTAGGGTTTAGGGTTTGTGGGTTTAGGGTTTAGGGTTTAGGGCTGCTGAAGCCATGAAGCCAAACCAACGGAAGCCCTGAACCCTAAAACCCTAATCAAGTATTCTTTGCCTAAAGCCGAAATGGTCCTAAACCCTGAGCCCTAATCAATAGACCCTCTAGGACCCAGAGTATCCCCTTATTCCCTTTTGTAGGGTTCAGGTTCCCTTCTACAGTCCTTTAAACCAAAAAGGGCATCCTTTTTATTCCTAGGTTTCTCTTGGCCCTAAACCTTAAACCCTAAACCCCATAAACCCTAAACGGTTAATCGCTAGACCCTAAGAAAAGGAGACTTGACTGGATGAGGGGCAACCTCGGGTCTTCTCGAAAATTTCTGTGCCATACGTAGGGTTTAAGTTTAGGGCTCTGACCAGTTTAGGGTTTAGGGTTTAGGGTTCAGGGTTTAGGGTTAGGGTTTAGCGTACTTAGCCTTGCGCATCTCGCCACGAGTGCGATGTGCTGCGAGGGATCTGGCCGGGCGAGCTCAGTTCAAGCCTGTGGAAAAGGGTTAGGGTTTAGGGTTTAGGGTTTACCTGGAACCCAGAAATAATATGTAAAATCATGGCCTTTTATGGGTCTTGGGCCATCATTTTACCTGCTTGTGGGGGTTTAGGTAGGGTTCAGGGTTCGTAGCAGTTTGGGCGTGCGCTATGCTCCGACATGTTAACTGAAACTCCCGTCTTTTGAAAGATCCCTCTACCTGTAGTTCACAGAAACAGTTTTGGCTTATAGGATCGTAACCATAAAAGTTGGTTAGCCCATGAAGAAGGGGCTACAATGTTACAATGGATACTATAGGTAGAATGAAATTATAAGGAGTGCTTGGAGCATCCACCAACTATGACTCAGCCGGCTCTTGAGAAGCCCCTCTAAAGGTTCACCCCCCGCGACTCCGCCATTGCGCTGAATGAGACTTTAATCGAAATGCATGACGTGCCCTGGCTGCGACCCTTCCGACTCACTAGCAGCGAGTTGGCAACCTAGAATTGTCGAGAAATTCTCGGAGCCTCACTAAGAAGCCCTGCCTCTTATTTGCGCCCTTTATATGAATCCTAATATTCTGGCTCCTATAGCGGCAGGGATTCTTAGTCAGGTTCCTACATTATGTCCTGGGTTTGGGGTTTCTGCTTGCTTACGGGGGCTGCCTGGATTTTAGGAGGTTGAAAGTGTCTAGAGTTTCGATGGTCCCGTCATCAGCCAAAGGTCACGGTCTAGAAATGGCCACCTGTTCGAGCGTGACAGGTTGTTTATCGCCAAAAATACGCAAACCCTAAACATCAAGGCCCTTGAAGTCTTACGCCGTAGAGGCCTCGTTTGCTCAAGGCGTCTGTAGAAACCCTTAATCCTAAAGCCTCCCGACCTCAGCTGTCCTTAGAGAACTGTACTGGAGTACATGTGTTCAGAGAAGATGGTTGACAGGTTCATAATTCCAGCGCTTCCCGATATGGGACCTCGCTATGTAGCAATAGCACCTCGCTGCATGTTGTTGACAGCTGCCTTGCACCTGAAAGCCCTAAACTGCTATACTGCATCTCCACAGGGTGCTAGGTTCCTGAGTAGTACCCTTTTGCCCTTTTTATTGTATGGTTCCCTTATTGAAACTAGATAACAGGAAAAGGGTACCCTTATTATTAAGGGGTCTCTCAGGAACACAGGGTGTCTCCTCCCCCTTCGCGGAGTTCGGGCACGTCAAGTAAGGGCGAGCTTCGGGCTTATCTCCCAAAGGCTCCATGTACCCATATAGTATATACTTAGACCCTAAAGTACCTAAAAGGAACCCCTTTTAAGGCCTAATTAAGTATATACTATAGAGGTACATGGAGCCTTTGGGTCTGCATACCCCACAATGTATTGACACGATCAACGAATACCAAAAGCTGTTGGAGGCGCACCTGTATACGTATGTTACATATACATAAAACATGCGTACGTACATACATACGTACAGACAGACAGACAGACAGACAGACAGACAGACATACAGACACACACACACACATACATGTATGTGCATAGGGTAGACAGGTAGGAAGATAGGTAGGTAGGTAGGTAGGTAGGTAGATTGGCAGGTTGGTAGGTTGGTAGGTTGGTAGGTTGTAGGTTGGTTGGTGGGTTGGTGGGTTGGCGGGTTGGTGGGTTGGTGGGTTGGTAGGTTGGTGGGTAGGTAGGTAGGCAGCTGGGGAGGGTGGGAGGTAGGCAGGTAGGTAGGCAGGTGCGCGGGCCGGCGGGTCGGCAAGGGAGTGGAAGATAGGTAGGTGGTTAGTAGGAGGTAGGTAGGTAGGGAGGCAGGTAGGGAGGTAGGCAGGTCGGTCGGTAGGTTGGAAGGTGGCTAGGTGGGTAGGTTGGTAGGTAGGTTACGTAGGTAGGCAGGTAGGCAGGCAGGCAGGCAGGCAGGCAGGTAGGTAGGTAGTTTGGTGGCTGGGTAGATGGGTATGGACGAGGTAGGTGGGTGGGTGGGTGGGCAGGCATGTGGGTTTGTTTGTTTGTCGGAATCCCTTTATGTTTGTATGCATGCATTTGTGTAGGTGTGAAAGGTATATGTTTGCATGCATGCATGTATGTATACTCATGTATATTTTTATATTTTATGTATGTGCATATGTGTATGCATGTGTATACATGTATGCATGTGCGCGTGTATGCATGTATGCATGCATGCATGTCAGATATGTGTTCATGCATTTAGGTACATATGTGTGTGTGTGTGTAGGTTTATGTATGCATGTATGTATGTATGTCTGTATGTATGTATGTATGCATGCATGCATGCATGCATGCATGTATGTATGTATGTATGTATGTATGTATGTATGTGTGCATGTATGTCTGTATGTATGTACGT
>CAJNJA010013233.1:0-12746 GCA_905231915.1 Symbiodinium necroappetens | reverse complement strand
ATCCCGAACCCTCAACCGTAAACCCTTTTGAGTGCCAGGAGTGGCCACAGCCCAACCCAAACCCACTTACACGTTAAACCCTAAATCCAACGCCTTGGAGTGGCGGTTTGTGCACTTGGCTTCTTCGCTTAATGGGGATGCGTGGTCCTGCCTCACGCCGACTTCGCACCATGAACCTCGCCTGGCCTGTCCGAGTTGTGAGAGCGTACATCCAACGCCTTCAACCTCACCCTCTCTACTAAAGCCAAAGGCCCCGAACCCTAAACCATGAACCCGCCTGCACCCCAAACCCTGACCTCTTGTACCTAAACCTTCAGACCCACCTAAGCCCTGAACCCTCAAATGAGACCCATCACCTAAACCTGCACGCCGTGGGCCCCGAACCAAGACGGAAAGGAGTGGGTCGCACGCAGCCGTCAATCCTAAAATGTCAACTCGCCCAGAGCTGGCGGTGCGCCGCAGAGTGGGGGCAGCAGTGAACCGCCGCAAAGGGGCGAGTCGAGCCTGAGCTCGCGGGGCTGGCCTTTCCAATCTGCGCTTGACGCAGGAATCCCCGCTACGGCGGAAAAAGACACGAGCCCGAACCTTACACTCGAACTTCACGCCTTGCCGTCGGATTGACTTGATTGACGGCTGAGACAGACGGCAATGACATCACAGTACTGATTGAGCAAGCAGTGTCAGTCTTCACACTCCTTTCAGCCGGGAGAGGATTGCAAGTACTGAGGAACCGGAGCTGGTTGACCTGGAGGCTACGGCTGCGCAGTAGTGCGGCAAGTCTGTGAACTTGAAGCGGGCCTTTTGAACCATTCTCGCTGCAATCGCCATCAATCGCCCGTGATGTGCTACTGATGCCATGTTCAAAGACCTGTGGCTTCAGCCATGACACGAGCTACTCCCAACCCTGTCCGTTTTCACTACGTAGTCAGCGAATATTGAGATTTGTATGTGTTCAATTCGTGATTCATATTCCCTCTATATTCAAGTCACAAGCCGTCGTCAAGACATATTGTACTCCTGTCCCTGGCACAAACATCTTCTGAAACCGCACCCGTTGAAATTGCATTCAAGCCGTTTTTTCGCTGACAAAACAGATTACCGAGTCTTCTCCGAATGCAGGTAAACAGCTCTTGCCGCCAGTGTGCTGTCATGTCAGGCTGAAGAAGAGGGTGGCAAAGAGGCGCACAAACAAGTGATATGATTGATTTCCACATGATGAGTGTCGTGGATTCAGCTACAGGTGGTTTCTGTGCTGATGAAATTCTAGATTCTAGATTTGCAGAGAAAGCAATAGCAAACCCCGTAGAACGACAGTGATGACGAAGCATGCCGCATTTGGCATCTCCTTCTGTGTGCCTTTCCTTGGTGCCCAAGATGCTGCACACCCCAATGCCCTCCAAAAACTATCAAAACCTCCATTGGCTTAGAAGGAGAAGGACAAGGACGACGAGCAATCCGAGGTGGGGGCTCCCGAGAAATCGCCGGGCCTGGGTTTTGTCTATTGGCCCTTGTTGTCAGAAGCTAGCTTGAGCAGACAGCTTTATGGAGCCCTCATCTAGAGGAATTTGCCGGTGCAAGTACCTTCAGGCCAGACAAAAACATTGCTGACCTGGGTCCTTGCAGGAGAAGAATCGTTCTCCCGAGCGCCGAAAGTCAGCAGCTCAGAATTCAACCTTCGCCGCTAGTAATTCGCAGTGTAACATCAGTATCCACAGCCCCCAACGACGTGCGAAGTACCCCTTCTAGAACTCTGGAGACAGATTTTGTGGATTCCCCGGGCTGACCTGCAAGGTCCGCGAGCCGCAGCCGGCAAGCAAACCGCGATCGCAGCCGCGGTGGTGAGCGAGATCGAAGCCGGGAAAACAACCGCGATCGCAGTCGTGGTGGTGAGCGAGATCGAAGCCGGGAAAACAAAAAGGAGGCAGGCTAAGCATGTTGGGCGGGTCTCTTGTTGCCGGCACTCGGGTAGCATCAGGAAGCTGCTATTGTCGTGTCGCTGCAACTTTGCCGGTTATGTCAGCGTTTGCATGTTCGATGTCAATCTCTTTGACGCATGTGGACATGTGGGTACATCCTGAAGTATGTTTAGAGGCTTCGGGCAAGTTGGTTTGCCACTGTAGGCAGTTGTCAGGTAGCTCGGTCGAGGGAGCCGCGGCGGCGGCATGGCACCCAGAGAGAGGCTCACTTTCTGACGTGACAAAATCCGATCAGGGCACAAATCCAGTCCTGACATTTCTTGACATACCAAGTTCGGCGAGCCGCGAGGCCAAACGCGACCGCAGTCCGCAGGAGGTGTCCTACCACTTGGGCTAAGCACGAATGAAGTTAAGTTGCCAGACGCACAAAAGCACTGAGAGGAAGCCACCGAGAATGGTTCATGTTCTCAAAGTGATTGGCTGCAGGACAACCGCGACAGGGATGCTCGCAGGCGGCCAGAAATCTGAGCTTTTGAAACTTTGTGGCTGTGGTGTCACTGTCGATGGTGGCTTGGACATGAAACATGTGTTGTTTGGCCCGCCTGTGCTGAGGTCCCCGCGAAGCCGCGAGAAAAAAGCAGCCTGGTGAGCAGAGGATGTTGCAGCATGCTGGCTAGAATCGGCTAGAGACAAGTGAGCAGCCGGAGAGTGTCGATGTCTTTGTTTGCCAGAAGCGCATCGTCTTTCCTATATAAATGTTCTTTGCCGGTCGAGAATGGTTGAGCACGCCGAGGCCGAGCGTTCGCGCGAGCGCTCGCGCGAGCGCTCTCGCGAGCGTTCACGGGAGCCTCGCCGGCGGCGCGGAGCTCGGGGAGTGCAAGGGCCTGGAAGCACTGGCCTGGCTGGCTTTGGGACTTGCTGTTAAGCCTTTGTTGATGACACTAAGTTCTTCGCACAGCCGCGATGCCAAGCGCGATCGTAGCCAGAAGGCCGGCATTTCCGACTGCGGCAAAGGGTTGGTGCATCTGGTGCCAAGCGCAGACACCAGAACATAACCAGCCAGAACCGTTTAGGATATTCGATTGCTTTTGCCGCAAAAATGTTTTCGGATCTAGTTGGGCCTGCCGCTTTTGCACCTCTTTCTATCTCTCTTCATCACAAACCTTCTCTTCGTTCACCAGGCCTTGGGGCAGAGCAGCAGCGCAGCACGGAGCATCACAGAGCTTTACCTTATGTTGTTGAGCCCGCCGACACCATCCGACACAAGGGACATGGCACGAGAACCTCGATGTTCACCTGTCTTTTGATGTGCTTGCGCTGTTGTTGAATGCACGAAATCCTCGTTGTTCGACTACGGCTAGGCATCGGGTTCCCACTCCTGTCACACGCGTCTCCTCATCTGTCGCTTCCGATGCTCCTCCCCTTTTCCAAGCCTCGAGTGTTTCTTCCTGACGTTGTGGGCATTCTCTTCGCCTCTATGAGGAAAGTACACACTTACTAAGAAGATGCCTGCAAACGATGCACATTCACAGTGACAGCATCCGGCCACACCTGTCCTTAGACTTCCAGGACCGTTCCAGGGAACCGCGTCGACAGTCGCGCCGACGGCGCGGCGCCCGTCCTTTTGCATAGACCGTGCAGAGTGACGCTCGTCTTAGTAGTTTCAGCATGTTCTGGAACTGGTACCTTTACCTTAGCAACACTGAATCCAGCTTCCATCACCGGAAGTCTTTTCTGCACTGCACAGATCGTCGCACAGCCGCGACGGAAAGCGTGAACGTAGCCGACAGGCCTGGGTCTGAGCTGCCACACTTTTGCACCAGGAGCTTCAACATGATCCAATGCCCTGCCAGGCAGATCGGTCCCGAGAGCCTCGGCGAAGGCACGTGGCAGCTGAAACCTTGTAATCCCTGCTCCACAACCCGGAATCTCCGAGCACCGAGCCAACACCCTAAAGCCATGAATCCAAAATCCTAAACCCCGAAATCACTCAAGCATGCAGCCCTTGCAGTCAAGCCTTGATTCTTGACTCAGATCTTCTGCTAGCCGCGATGCCAAGCGCGATCGAAGCCGAGAGGACGATGGCCAAGCGTTGTAATCGAAGGGTGATCCATGGACAGCTTACGGCTGACTCCCTAGGCATTCAATTCTGAATACAACGCGAAAGGGCACAGAGTCTGCCGCGGCTGATCGATCAACCCTGTGTGTAGCTTGAATGGATTGTCCAGAAATTAATCAGTTGCTTGGTTCCTGTGCAGAGCCAGGACGGCCGCGACAGGCATGACAGGTGGGACACCGGTGTCACTGGTGTAGCATCCCTCAGTTCTCGCCGCATAATAACTATAACGATTCAGGCGAGCGGATACATTGCTACTTGCGCACACGCACACACGCATTAGGTGGAGGCTGGCCTAGCTAGCCAGCGAGCTGGATGGCAAGATAGCTAGATCGCTAGATAGCTTAGATGGCTAGACAGCTAGATCGTGAGATAGAAATATAGATTAATGGGTAGATAGTACGCAGGCAATAGATGGACGGAGTGAGAGAGGGAGGCATTGATGCGTTTATGAAGGGATGGATGGACGGATGAGCGGATGGAGGGATGGATGGATGCATGGGTGGATGGATGCATGGATGGGTCGACGGTCGGTCGATCGGCATGCATGCATGCATGCTTGCACCCGTACCATGTGCGGGTATGTTCAGCATAGGTTTATTATAAGCATCAGGCTTCAAACTGTCCACGTTTGGAGGCCAACATCAAGACCAACTGGTCGAAGCTTTTCCCAATCACATGTCAGCTCGTGTCAGGTCGCGGTCCCGTGGCTACAGAAGGCTCGTGGTTCCCCACGGCTTGCAACAGCGGTTCCACGACTTTAGGCGAATCAGTTAGGCTGCAGTCTCGATCTACTCTGTAGAATCAAAAGGGGCAGGCTGATTTCTCTATGGTTGAAGCCGACGCAGGCGGAGCCGAAGCCGGGAGATGGGACGAGGCAAGGTCTGTCCTAGGCACTCAGTCTCGAAGACTTGACAAGGCGACCGAGGCTTCGTTCGGCCGCTCAAGTCTTCGGGTGGCAAACCGGTGCTTAATAGACGCAGCTGAGAGTATGGTGAACGACGGCAGGCTCAAACGCTTCCACTGTAACTTTTGTCTTTTGTGTTTCAACATGATATGAAACTTAGTTGCAGAAGGCACAGCGGCACCGCACTTTCCCAAAGCAGATGCTGACCCACCCTTGGACTGTCAAGTTTGGATGTTCCCCAGGCGGCAAAGGTGGAGGCAAGAGCGAAAGCCTCAGCAACAGAAGCCGCGGCTACGATTCAAATTCAAGCATGCCTGAAGGGCCATGCGTCTTCAGCTTAGCTCTGATTGTTTGATAGCAGCGAGTGGGTCTTCTGTAATATGCAGCAACAAAAGCGGGCTCTGTTTTGAGAGCAGCATGCTTGTTGTGCCATGTTGTGCAGCCTTCACATGTTGTGAAGGAGCTTCAACTACAAGGAGTGTTCCAGCTAATTTGTCTTTCTCTTTCTCAGGCATTCCGAACCTTTGCTTCCTCTATGCATCTTGGTGGCATCATCTGAGATGCCTGCAAGAGTGTTTTGGAGGTACAGTAGCTTCCTTTGGAGACTTCACAAAGTCACCCCCGTCACCGGAACCGAGGTTATTGACAAGTGCCGCAAAGGCACGCGGTTTCCATACGCTTGCAGGGATTCAATAGAGCTGGTGATGTCTGACGCATGCAACTATTGCACTGCATGGGAGGCTGCGCAGATTCACTTCCGCACTGTCCATGGATGTAGAGAACTTTTGCAGGTGACCGATGTGAAGCGAGACACCCCGACGACCGCGAGTGCCGGATGCTTCGAGATAGGCCAGCAGCACAACAGCCTCTCACAAGCTCATGCTTCGGCTGGACTGCTACCCTCTTGTCCCACCCGCCCCCCCCCCCCCAAGCGTGGAGCCTGGCAGTTGGAGCAATACATCCCTGCTGACGGGCAGGATGGAAAACACCCCGTGCAAGTTCGGCGCGGACTGCACTCGCAAGGACAGCTTTGTTTAAGGCATCTGCTGCGGTGCAATGACTTTGCCATTGGCCAACTGTCAGAGCTCGGCGACTCCGAGTGTAGCCTGGTGGTCTGGTTTTGATGTTGTGAGGACTGCGTCTTTAAGCATCCTGAGGGCTACAGGAAGGCAGGGATCACAAGTGTTGGTGTTGACCTGGACTGGACTGCCGACACCTGCGCAGCCTGGCGGCGGTGGCGACCGCGACCGTGACCGCGACGAAAAAAAGCGAGGCACGTCAGGGCGCAGCGCAACCCAGCGTGCTGTCTGCCACATGCGCTGTTGCAGCCGATGACGATCGGCTGCACTCGGTCAGTCTTGACGTGTTTTCGAGGCCGAAGCAGCAGCTAGGCGGCGAGAAGCGACGATGCAGGCAGGAGAAGGATTACAGTCTGGTCTTGCAGTGTTGCGGGGAGTGGCGGGGCCCGGGGCAGGGCATTTCGGGCTTTTGGCTTTTGGGCAGCACCCTCCCATCGAAGCACACTGCAGCCAATTGGCATTTGCAGAACGGGCTCGAAGGACCCACCCAGCCAAACAGATGAACTCGTAGCTGAAGGATTCGACTGAGCCCCTGTCTGAGAGTTCACCTGTAGCAAAACCTTTCGTGGGTCAGGGTTCACAGAGTACTATGGAGATGTTTGCCCAGCCATTGAGGTGGCTTTTGATGGACTTGCCATAAGTCTTATGCCACTTATGCCATAAGTTTGATTCTTGTGGTTCGTTTTGAGAGCAACATCCTACCGTGATGCATGTCGACAGCATGGCCTTCAGCACGGTCCTTCTTGTTTGCGGCTTCTCTTGAAGTCAGCCTGCTGTAGCTTCCCAGAGTGTTTGCGGAGTGTCTTTCATCCACACGCATTCGGATGTCAGCAAGCCTTTTTCGATGCTCGCCGGCAATGTCTGCATCGCATCATGTCTACGTATTGTTGAATCTCAAACCGCAGGTGCAGAGAGGGCTCCTCTGTGGATCTCCAGAGATCTGAGTGTGAGGGGCCACCTACCTGTTTCAATGCTGTGTTGAGCGCAGGTTCCTGCTGGTAGAAAGTTTCGCCGATAACAGCCGACTCCTTACACGCACAGCTCCAGTGGAAACAGCTCGGACAAAAAATCTGAGCGAAGCAAGCGCCCCGTTGCTGCCTTCAGAGCCGCGTGGGAGCGCTGCTTTGTGTCAAGCCGTGGCCGCAAGTACGCACGAATATTCAACTCTCTGTGATGCCGGACACTGCTGTGGAGCCCAAATATGTGTGCACTCTGGGACACTCGAACATCGCAGGCGATTTTTTTCGGGATGAGAAGATTCGAGGCACCGCTTTGCTATGTAGGAGATAGAGCCACAGAGACTACAGTGACTACAGGAGTGTCCCAGCATGCACAGAGGCATATACAACTCAGTTGAGAGTGAATGCTTCTGAGTCTGCTGTGCGAGCCCGGAGCAAAACAGAGTTTCAGTCCAACATCTGGCGAATTCCTGACTGTGGTTCTGCATAAGCTTTTACCAGTGCTTTGGGGCCGACTTGGGTCACAAGGGGCAGAGCTGCATTGAGGCTGTCTTGTGAAGAAGAGTCCGATTGCATCCGCACCTGCTGCCAAGGCACCTGTTTCAAAGCTTCAAGTGTGCTTAGCAAGATGCAACAAGGATGGAGCTCGATCCTTCAAGCTCTCACTCAGTTTGACTAACATTTAGGGCAGTCCAGCAGACTGACACAAAAGCAACATCGCATCATTCACCTCACAGACTCAGAGACGTAAACATGTTGCGGAGCCAGGTGGCAGAAGCCTGTCAGTATCGGTTTGAAAGGTTCTGCGCTCACCTGCAAAGCCTCAGCCAGGGCGCTGCCATGTTCCAGTTTCAGACATCTCCTCATGCAGCAGCGCATGCTGCAGCTTCAGCTGCCGCCTGGATGATGTAGACGATCGTTGGCGGGTCGGGGTCTCCAACTGCCGGTACCCAAAACCTTTGTCCGAGGGAACCATGACTTGGTTGCGGAGTTCTGACACCCCTCTCAAGCAAATCCTTTATGGATTCGTTTCCGTGCTGCCCAGCAGTGCGAAAGTACCCGGGCTCCCAACAACAGCCGCACCTGCCTCTTGCTCAGCAAACCTTCGAAGGTTCGGCACAGCCCTCCTGTGCCTCCCCCCGGTCGTGGTGCATCTTGGACTCAATGTTTCAGACGCCATGTGCAATCACAGCATCGGCGACCTGCTGGCCTTCCGGGTTTAGCTTGGAAAGACCTTCGAAACATCCGACATCATCCGACATGAGTACAGCATTCAGAACGGCTTCTCAAGACTGCTTCAGAACTCGTAAGTGACGTTGGGAGATTCGCGCACCCAGGTCGTCGCGTCACTGCCTGCCGTTCGCCTTGGCGAAGCGTCGCCGCCTGCCTCTGCCCGGCCACAGGGCAGCAGGTCGAGAAGATGGTGGCAAAAGTCTTTATGCTTTTGACGAACTGAGTTCGGGTGAAGGTGCAGGGATCCGGTCTCAGTCTGGATCTGAAGCTTCAGCAGCGGTACTGTTATTGTTGCACGAGTTTCGTGTCAGCAGATTTCTCGTGCACATGCACAAAGGACAAAGGTCATTTCCTGCGCACCCGCTGCCCAATCTGAGGCTGTTGACGACAACACCTCCACCAACCTCTGCGCGCAGTTCCTGGCATGCATGCAGAGCAAGGCGTGCAGAAACTCGAGCGTCCATAGGAACTCGGTTGTGCTTGATTCGCACATGCTGTGCAGCAAGGTTTCAATGTCCGCAGCGTGCCCTCCGGCTTGCATCTTGCACCTCGACTTCGATGTGCCGCACAAGAAGCGGCGTGGCGAGAGGTACTCGTATAGTCGTATAGCGCCAACTGCACATTTCGACAGGCCCAGCCTGCTTGGCAGCACACGCACTCGGAGCCGGCGAACTCAGCCGGCTTCGATATGCGGGCGCTGCGGCCTGCAACACTGCCTTCGCCGCCTGTGCTGCAGCGGGCCACCGGCCAAGTCGCTGTTGCCTCTTGGCTGCGCTTGACAGTGCAGCTTAGACATGGCTTCAAAGTAGCAGACTTGAGTTTCTCCATCGTGCGCAGGTCATCGCTCCGACGGAGCGCACAGTCGCCCGAACCGGAGTGAGCGGTGTGAGCCAGCCAGCAGGGCGTCCGAAGGCTCTGCAAGCCTTGAATGTCTCGCGGCCTCACACCATTCATGCGGGCAGCTGTCAACAAAAGCGTTAGCACTATGAGCTTGCAGGATGCAGAAGCAGCCGCCGTTGTGGAGAGGATTGTGGTAACTCGGAAGCGCTTTTTGCTGGATGTTATCCTGACATATGAAGCGCATTGGTGTTAGTGCTTGCTTCGCCGGCATGAACCTTCCGAAATTCCGCTACAGACGACCTCAAAGAAATTAGAGTCGCCATGTCAGCTGGAGATTGAGCATCTTCGACGAACGAAGAACCTGTGCGAGATGACCCGCAAACCTCCGATCTTGGAAGTTCCTGATCCTGCGAGGTGCAGACCCCGACCACATGTGCGCAAGACGGTTCGCCGGGCTCGAAGGCTGCAACAGCAGAGCTTCATGGGCTGGCAACAAGTGTGCCCGATTGGATCGAGTGCCAGCTTCCGCAGCTGAGAAGCTCTTAGCTCAGAGAGTGCAGGGAGCTTGGGCATCGACAGGTGTCAGCAGCCCCCCGGTCGCCAAGTTCATCGCCGCAGGCATCAACCAGAGCTTGCGGCCCAAGTTACAGTTGCTAGGAGGTGTGAGGGCCGTAGGCGCACCAGGGGGTATCCTGTATCCTCGTTTCGACTTTGAGGCCGTGGCTCCAGGGTCACCCACCTCACAGCTGGGCAGGGCTCGGGGCTTGGCTCAAGGCTTGGCTCATCGGTGTCCCCTGGACAACGAAGATGGCTTCAATGACACTGACACGCCCGTGGCGTCCGTTCATGGCCGTCAGAGCAGGGCGGTTGGAAGATCTGAGGCAATTCTCGCACCGCCCTCGCCCAGAGTTACTGAGTGTGTCGGGAGCTCAGCTGCACACCCTGCGAAATGCAAGACGCATGCCTCCAAGCCTTAGCCAGAGCAGCCGAAGCACGACGAGAACCTGCCTTCAGGAGCTGGAGCTACGCCTGTCCCAGGTGGCGGCTGCGCTCCTCCCGCTCGGGTCCAAGGAATTTTAAGCATTCTAAGGAACCTTGGAGCATAAGGGAGAGGAGCCCAGTCATGCAGCAGTCGCGGGCTGCTGAGCGGTTGTTGAGAGTTGCTGCGAGATCGGGTCGATGCGAGTCAAATTCCAATTTCGAATCTTTGGAACCTGACCTGACAAAAGGCCCGTTGCTCAAGTCGGCATCGGCGATCGGACTGGCGGTGCAGGTGGTCTGTTGCCGTAGGAACATCACCATGCCTAGTTAGATAAGCACATGAACGGAGGCCGGCCTGCGTTCAAAAAGACCTGGACGAAACGGCGTGTCACCATAGTCTTGCATTCGAGCTCCTTGTAAGATTTGTAAGCTCTGTTAAGTTTGTAAGTCATTGGAATTCCTATTTCTGCAAGGGCGTGTATCTTTGTGAGTTTCTGTGGCGACCAGAGGGCGCACCACGGTGGAACTGCCAGTCCAGCCAGGGGCGACTGAAGAGTTGGCACCAGCACCAGAAGAAGCCGGTGCCCCAGGAGTACTGGTGGCAATCCATGGGCGTTGGCATAGGTGGGAACCTGGACCCACGCGGCACAAGCATGACATCAATCAACCATTGGGAGCTTGCAAGAACGCCCTCGGCGACGGGTATTTTTCTGTGCTCGGCACATCGAGGTCCCTCCCTGGAAACCCTGCCAATCCACTTCGCACCGGGCTCAGCCTTGCGTAACTAATGTAGAGGACTTGATTCTGACAGTACGACTTCCCGGGTACCTGGCATGCCCATCCCAGGTCCATAGCGATTGATGTGACCACGAGCGGTCAGGCCGGAAGCCAGTCGATTGAGTCGGGGGACACCGTAGGATTGACTTGGAAGCTTCCGCAGAGAGATGCACTTATAATTGATGTGACAGGAAATTGGATGGACCCCGTCGGCAACTTGGAAGGACTGCCTCGGGCCGGCTAGGATGGAACTTTTCTGCATCAGCCGAGAATAGCCACGAGGCCACGGAGAGTAGGTTCAAGCAGGCGAAGGTTGTGCCACGTTGCGCTTGAGCCTGTTTTAAGGTCGTTTACGACCTTGGCACACCTGAGGCCAGATTGCAGCACTGGTGGCAGCAACATGCCCAAATCGCTTTCAGCTAGATGTGTAAAGGGCAGCTCGTAAGAAGCGACGATTTGTCTCAGCTGCATGCCCCGCTTGTGACTGCGCAGTAGCATGACAACCTGAAGAACACGTCCCAGGTTCCATTTCATCGAATTTCCACGGCCACCGATTTTTGAGCATGTTTAAAGCTTTTTGGCGAACTCCCGGATGCCTTCGCGCCTGGTAGGCCCGAGGATGCCGATCTCCCAGCTCCAACGAGTCCAGAGGCCCAGAAACTTCTGAGTTGGCTGCAACTCGATTGGTATACGCTTTCAGCATGCACGTTGAGTGATCCGTGGTTGTCTGTCAGCCGGTGTTGTGACGCAGACTTCGGCTTTTATCCTCCATTGTAATCCATTGTAGGCTCTTGCAGTAGAAGTGACAGAGACTCTCGCAAACGCTCAAAACGGTCTGGGCAATTTGATGTAGTTTGAGGTTCCACGGCTCTGCTTGCGCTGAGCATCATACTGCTTTTCCTTCGTTTCGGCTCAGGGTTGTTGGGTTTTGGATGTGGTTCGCGGCGCACAGCAGTATCCTTGTCAGGTCCAAGAGTCCAAGGCTTCGACTATTGGAATTCTCAACCTATCGCAGCAGGGAGTTGGCAGGAGCAGTGTTTTTTTAGTATAACATAGAGGTGACTTCAAGCATGGTACCATCGCAGCATGACCTGCTTTTGCCCAGAGGCTCCGCGGCAGCAATGGTTTAGGAATGAGTTCCGAGTTGGACTTTGTGCACTCGCTTTTCTTGCATTCGCGCTTGGGCTTCGCAATCGCCATTTGAGTTACAGGCAAGTGTTTGGTAGTTGTGCTTCGTGCGGCTTGATGCTGATCTTGCATAGACCCAAGGCAATGTCTGGTGAAACCACCGTGGATGCGTGGACCGTTGAAGCTTGGCTTAATGCTTCAACTCGGCCTTGAGCCTGTTGGCATTTCGGAGCTTACAGCAGGGTACCCGCATTTAGTTGCTTCATGTACTTGAGCAATGGACTCTCTATCTGAGGCTGGCTTCAAGGCCCGTGAACTGGCAGGCCCGGGTGATTTGACACGAGCATAGACGCAGAGAAATCCTTCGATTTCCCTTGCCATAGCTTTGAGACCGGCCAACCGACAGCTGCTCCCTGGCCACCACAAGTGACGGCTGCTCGCCGGTCACGGTGCCGGAGGCGGGCTGCAAAGTCGTTTCGGAGGGGGGCGCTGCTCTGAGAAAGTGACATGCCATTAGTCCCTGTAGGTGCAGGCAGCAGGGTACCAATATCGCAGGCCGGCTACACGGTTTTGGCTCTCTGCAGACGAATTGTGTCGACGTTTGAACATGAAGCACTGCAGGAAGGGCAGGAATCCGTGGCTTACTTAAGCTTGTTTGTCACTGGCCGGAAAACCGGATGTTGCTTACTTCCGAGACGTTGTCACAATATCTGTTTCTACGACAAGGGCGAAGCTGGCATCCGGTCCGTCCCCATTTACCGGCAATGTTATGCAACGGATATAATGTATGTGGGTGTTGATCTAAAGCCC
>CAJNJA010013232.1:0-12440 GCA_905231915.1 Symbiodinium necroappetens | reverse complement strand
AACCCTAAACCCTAAACCACCCAGCAAATGAGCACCCACACCGGAAGCCCTGAGAGCGGAGCCTGAGGTCCAAGGGTTCATGGCCCCGGCTTCACGGTTCTACCCTAAACCCTACACCAACGAAATCCGGCACAATGAAGCTCTCTACACCCGAAATTAAACACCCGATCGCATTCTGCCTCAAGTTTTCAGAGTTTAGGTCAGTTTAGGTCTGGGGGTTTAAGGGGGTTAGGGTTCAGNNGGGTTTAGAGTTCAGGGTTCCGGGGTTTAGGGTTCAGGGGTTTAGGGGAGAAGGCAGCTTAGGGTTTCTGGCCCTCAAAACCCCCGAATTTCCCCCAAAACCGGGGGAAGAACCCGGCAAAAACCCCAGAGTTGCTCCGAGGCCGCTGCCACAGAACTGGCTTGAAACCCGGACTGCCTTTGAGGTTCTGAGGTTTAGGGTTTAGGGTTTCGGGTTTCATGTTGTAGGAAGTAGGGTTTTCATTTTGGGATTTCAAGTTTTTTCGGGTTGGGGGTTTCGGGCTTCGGGTGTTGAAGGTCGAAGGTCTTCGGGCTTTGGATTTGATCCGGTTCAGCTCCCGGGGTGCTCATGTAGACCTTCACTAATCGGAAGTAGGGTGTGAAGCACCTTATGGTACAGTACAGTGATACAGCGGGATTCCAGGGGGGATATGATCCCCGATTTTTCGGCCTTGATATTCGTTGTTTGGGCCGACAGGGGTTGAGGACGCTGCCTCGTAGGAAAGTCAGCTCTTAAGGAAACCTGCAAATTATGCAAAACAGCACTGAAATAACGACAACTTGCTAAGGTCTGCATAGTTTCGGTATAGCTTGTTAGGGTAGCGGCAGTAGGAGCAGCGGTCGGAAGCTGCCGTTGACTGGCATTGTCACATTTGTATAGCACTGCCACATTACCAACACTGCTATTGTCTAACGCAAATGCCCTTACCATTCTGACTGCCAGTCAGGCTGTTGCAAGCGCTTGACTCTTTTATGCATAGGAGTCTTGGTTCCTCAGTATGCTCTTAACGGGAAGCCTACCCTTTTCATGCTATTCGGTTTTCATAAATGAGCCCAGAAAAAACAAAAAGCGCAAAAGGGCGCTACTGCGGAACCCAACACTGTGGCTGAGCAGCATGTTGAGCTCTCCTATCGGTAAGTGCAGCCATGGTGCTGCAAGGCCTCGCTCTCCTCAGGTCAGTTTAGGAAATAAGGGTTTAGGGTTTAGGGTTTAGAGTTTAGGGTTTAGGGTTTAGGGAATTGGGTTGTTCTGCAGTCTATCTGCCATGGAGGGTCGTCAAGATATCTCACCCGGCCTGGAGCCTATGCTTCCCTTGTCCGGGAGCAGCCGCCCACTTCGGTGCGCAAAGGCCTAACATCGATCCTAAATGCCCATTATTTGGGACCATATACCCCTAAATCCTAAACCCCTCAACCCTAAACCCTAAACCCTTAACCCTAAACCCTTAACCCTAAATCCTAAACCCCTCAAGGAGGGTCCTGGCATACTGTACTAGGCCTAACATCAGAAGACCGCGGGTCAATCGAAATTCGCCAGCTGCATCCCAAGACAAGGCCGCTTCAAGCTTAGGGTTTAGTTTAGGGTTTAGGCTTCAGGGTTCAGGGTTTAGTTTAGGGTTTAGGGTTTAGTTTAGGGTTTAGCTTAGGGTTTAGGGTTTAGTACACTGAGGGCTTTGGATTTAGGCTTAGATACACCACGGCAATCTGGTGCCTGAGGAATGTGGCGTCGAGTTTTCAACAGACCTCAACCCAGGAATATCCAAAACCAAGTGGCTCCTCATCTTGTTCGTCAGAGAAGTTTGCCACTGTCACTGGCTACTGAAATCTAATCATCTGAATGCTCTGAACAGGCTTCGATCTTGCAGGAATACAGGGGTCTTGATACTTAGAGGGAGCTTTGGGGTATATTATACCATAGTTGAAAAAGGGAGCCCTAAAGAATAGTATGATGTATTATATTTTCCGGCCCCTATAAACCCAACCCGCACTGAGAGCCGCCTCCTAACCTCCGACCAAAGCACTGTTGCAAAGTTTTTGTTGGCTTTGGGACGTGGGGCTTTAGGGTTGTAGGTTCAGGGGATTGAAGAAGCTTGGGTTCAGAGGTGTAGGGGAGGGGCTCAGCCGTTTTCTCAAGAATAAGGCCATTCTGAACTCGAAGGCTCTGCAGCACTGAACGCCCCAAGGTCACCGAAGGTGTACGGATCAGCAGACCTAGGCAAAGAGCATTGCATGGTTTCAGGGTCCGAAGACCTATTACTTTGCTTACTCTCCGAAATAGAGTAACCTACATAACTACTATCCGAACCCTAAGCCCTAAACCCTCAACCCTAAACCCTAAACCCTCAACCCTAAACCCTAACCTAATTGTTGGGTCCTTTGGAACCTTAGGGTACTCTAGGGCTAAGAGTCTGAGGAAGACGCACAGACCCGGAGATCAACTCGCCAGTCGCGCTTGTTGTCTAGCTAAACACCGTCTGGTGCAATATAGGGCATAGGGGCCTTAATGATTAGAATAGGGTTTTGGGGGTATATTACACTATAACTATAATAAGGAACCCCTTCTCTCGGATAGGTAGTTATTTAGGCCCTTATATTACTCAGGCAGGTGGTGCAGCATGGGACTGAGCCAGACGACCCTTGAAGTAGAATCTTCACGAGTTCTTAGCACACGCAGGCGTTTTGCAAGAGTCCTTCCGAACATTGTGCTATCCGATGTTTATCATGGGAGTAGCTCTAAAAGAGACGTGGGCCTCCTTGCTGTCTTTAGTTTAAACAACTCTCCTGTAGTAGGATGTGAGCGCAGGGTGGGCTCTTCTTCGGCTTTGCAGAGGGCTTTCGTACCGAGCTTGTTGGACCGGGTTTCCCCACAAAAGCCCAACCCGAAAGCCCTGAACTGACCCAGGTCGATGTCATGACGGCTGTCAAACCAAACAACCTTTGAGGACATCGAGATGTGACGGTTTAGGGTTTAGGGTTATCTGAGATAAGAACCTGATGAACGCTAACTCTGGAAGACCTCACAACTAGAACCCGTCTCAATTAAGTCCAAACCCCACGGCCCACAACCATAAACACCCAAAACCCTTGCAAACGCCCGGACAAGGCCCAACCAAAACCCTAAACCACCCTAGTTAGACCTTAAACCCTAAACAAACCTAACTGGACCGTGAATCCTAAACGGTAAACGACCCAAACTGGACACTAAGCCCTATAACCCAGCGAGTGCGAGCTTTCTCGTGCCACATGGACTTCGATTCTTTAGAGGTTTAGGGGTTTAGGGTTTAGGGCTTTAGGGTTTAGGGGTTTAGTGGTTTAGGGTTTAGGGTTTAGGGGATTAGGGGTTTAGGGTTTAGTGTTTAGGGTGCTCTTTTTGGCGCGCAGGTTGCAGGTTTAGAGGCTAGACTTCAGGGTTTGGGGTTTAGTGTTTAGGGTTTAGGGTTTGGGTGCACGGTTGAGAGACTAGGGCATAGGGTGTGCCGTTTAGGGTTGGGGGGTTAGGGTTTAGAGGGCAAGGGCTTTTTTAGTTGGGACCAAATGGAGACTGACGTGTTGCTTTGGGGTTTAGAATGCTGAGGTCTTCTTGAGTGACCAAGACAAGATGTGTCCGCTCTGCACCTTCATGCGGTAAGACTTGGACGCACATCAGACATCTTGCATAACTCCTGAGGAGGATTGGCTCGACGACCCTGAACTCCCACACTCATGCAGCTTTACCTACACCCTAATCCCTAAACCAAAACCTGGACCCACGGTCAATCTTGACCAGCGCTATCTCGATCTTCTGAACATCTAGACCACCTCTTGGTGGGTGAGCAGCAACAAGGACAAAAGTGAGAAGAAAGACACCTCAGACGCTTTCAGCCAGAGAAGCTATACAAACCCAGAGTGTCTTGAGACCCGAAGGCTATGTAGCATTTCATGCTCTCAGACCGGACCTACCCCCTGAACCCTCAATCAGGCCCTTATACCCCAGAATTCGTAAAACTCCCCAACGCCCAGAGTTCAGTGCTTCGGTCTTACTTCTTGAAGCCGAGATGCGGCCAAAATGGTGAGGCTGGTGCTGCAGCGTATCCTTGCGGAGCGAGGGTACAGGGTCTCGAGTTCGGGGTTTAGGAGTTCAATTATAGGGTCTATAGTCCTTTAGGTGTGCTTGCGTTGTGGAAGTTTCCGTCTTTTGAATGGCCTTGTGGCCCACACCCCAAACCCTAAACCCCAGAGTTTCATGTGAGTCCGAGCCCGCACACGCAATTGCCCTCTGCTTCAGTGCCCTGCACATTAGCTGATATCTAAACCCGAAATAACCCCTTAAACCCTAAGCACCCAGTCCTAAACCCACAGCCCTAACCCTGCAGCCCGAACTCTGAATCACTAGCCCCTAAACCCTAAACCTCTAAACTCTTACGTCAAACCTCCCCAGACCCGACAACCAAAACTCCAAGCTCGCAAGCCTCAGCTCCCACGAGCCCCACCCCAAAGCACCTTTTAGGGTTAAGGGTTTAGGGTTTAGGACCTGAAGCAGTATACGGTTTCTGCTCTCAAGTGCTAACTGAAAGGTCGTACCGTTCGGTCGCCGGAGATATACCGAGCTTGCACAGTGCGACAGCAGGACGAGGGACAGGCTTCAACTCCGACATCGTAAACCCAAACATTCCCAACCCCCGAATCCTAGAGCCCGAAACCCTCATAGAATCCTTAAAGGATCCCTTGAAAGGAGCCTTTCAAACCAAACTTTTTCCGAGATTCCGTTCTGTGTGCCCACGGGCAGAGATCGAACCTTGAAAATGAAAGGAGGGTGTAAGGTCTTTGGGGGTTTAGGCTTTGGGGCCTTCGGGTTGATTTAGGGTTTTAGGGTTTAGGGTTCTATGTTTAGGGTTCATGTTGGCTTTTCGGGATTGAGGTTGTAGGGCTTCCGCTTCAAGCTCGAATCCTCGCTCTTGTTGCCGTGCGAAAGGGTTGTAGCCACAGCGTCGGGTCACTGGACCCGTTGGTCTTTCAATGCTGCAAGCCAACGCGAGAAAGAATGATCACTCTCATTGCTCTCTCACACTACTATTGCCCGTGCCATCGGCTTCCTGTGCTTACGACTGACGGCAAAACCATAGATCCTTTGCTCAGCCCCTGCTCTGAGGATCTATATCAAACGATGTTGAAGCTTGGCAAGATGCCACATATCGCCAGGCAAGTACAACAAGACTACTGCTGCACAGCTGCAACGTTGCTAGAGACTTTCGACGTCACCACTACAACACTGCTGCTGTGGCTTCTGTCGCAACGGCTACTCTCGTCCTGAGCCTCTGCTTCTGCTGCGCCGGCGACGACTTTGCCTACCAGACGGCGGCACCCGAAAGCACATCATGATGGACCCTCAACCTAAACTCTAAACCGAGCACTCACAAAACGATGCGGGAGTTCTAATAGGTGCTCAGCTTCGCATTGGTGCACCGAGAACCCGGCACTCAAAACGCTGGAATAGATCCGAACTTTCATGTCTGCTTAGGGTTTAAGTAGGGTATTATATTATTTACTGATTCCTATTGATGATTATTCATCATTATTGATCATTCTAGTCTAACTTTCTAACCCCAAACCCTACAAGCCTTCGGATCTCCCCCCAAAACCCCCCAACTTCACTCCCAACGTCACCTCGGCCACCCTAAACCCTAAACCCTAAACCCCAAACCCTAAACCCTAGCCCCACACCCTAAAACCCTAAAACCTTAACCCTAAACCCAACGAAACGGCGGCCAGTTCTTCCAAGCGTCGAGTGCAACTGGCGGTCTGACACCGCCAAGGGAGTAGGGGTCGCCGGAACTCGACCTTCTGGCTTCTTGGGCTTATGTTTTCATATGACCTTATTGCTCTAGCCTAGTAAAGGAGGTTGTGGTATAGTATAGTATAGCATAGTATAGTCTAGTCTAGTATAGTAAGTTAAAGTAAAGTATAGTGTAGTATAGTATAGTATAGTATGATATAGTATAGTATGATATAGTACAGTATAGGACAGTATAGGATAGTATAGGATAGTATAAGATAGTATAGCATAGCAAGTGCATAGTATAGTTTAATATAGTGATAGCATAGTAGTATTTTGCACTGGGAGTAAGATTATATTGGTATTCCCTTATAGTATTCTAGTATAAGTGTCGTAGAGTACTTCAGGCCTAGGGCCTACCGACCTCGGATCTACCTAGACCCTAAAGAACCCACCCTTTTAAGGCTTCCCTTATAATGTTTCCTTATATGAATCCTTAAAGAGGTAGGTTATTTTTAGGCCGTTGGTAGGGCCGGTAGGGTTTTTTGACAGCTCTTTGCCGGAAGCTTCAAGTTTCAGAGCCTCAAGACAGCATTGAAGGCCTCCGGGTGCCAAGTTTCGGGGCTTTAGGGCTGTGGTTGAATGTCTGTCGTATGGGTATTACAATAGACTCAAACGCTCCAAAACCCTAAATTGCCGAGCACAAAAGATCTGCTCGGGAGTTCTGGCAAGCGGCGAGTGACATCTTGGTTCACATACGGAGCGCTTTTGGTATCAAGCGTTTGGGCTCTTGTCTCAAAATGGACACACGTCTTGATGTGAGAGTTTGGCTCAAGTGATGCCAAGGCGCCCAAAACCGTTGGATGAAGCTGAAGCTGTGTGTCCTGGTCTGCTGAGATGTCACACCAAGCCCGAAACCCTACACCCTATGAACCTATAGCCCTAAACCCCGAAACCTCAAAGCCTCAGCTGCCTGCTTCAGGAACTGCTGCCGCGATTGGGGTCTGGTGGTGCCGAAAGTGCAGCATTCATAGCTGTCGACAATATCTGATAGCATATTCATGCACACCTTCGTGCGTTGTAGCATGTCATAATATTTATAGTGTAATAACTGGTACTGTATTATGTGGCATTATAGTAACATAAAGTATAATTGTAAGTGCCCTGTATATTGCAGCGTATTGTGCAGTATACTGCAGCTGCGCAGCACGCGACTGCTGTAACCAACTTTCTGCTTGCAGCCATGAAAAGCCGTCTCTTGGGTCAAGCCCAGGAGCCATTCTATAGCCTTTGGCTTCGGGCTGAAACTCATCCCCAAGAGGAGTCAAAGGGCAAAGAAGATTCCCAGCTCGTGTTCCTCTGCCCCATCTTGAAGACAGAACACCCCAGGTGGCTACGGAAGATCCCTGGGCCCAAGAAGTTGCAACCCCGGTACATTTCCGAGCATAGCTGTGCTTGTCAACAACAAGTTTTTCTAATTGCTTTTTGCGGTGGTGCTCATCAATGAGCCCACCAGCCATTCCATGGAACCACTGGACGAGCCGGAGAACCAGCAAATCACAAAACTCGAGTCGCAGCATCACCTGTCATGCCAATCTGATTCCGATTCTGCATCGCTCGATTCTCCACGTCAGTAGTGATACCAATGATGCTGCCAATGTCATTCATAGTGCGACCAGGTATCGCCGGTAACTGCAAGTTGAACAGCAAAACCGCCAACAATGGCATTCGATTAAAGGTCCACGACGACGGCGATGACGATAACCATTGCCACTAAGACTATGCTGGACAAATGAAGACGCCAGCGAGAATGCGAGACATGTGAAGGATTCTCTTCTATAGCGAATGCCATGTTGACATGGAGCTCGATTTTGATTGGCGCTGAGTGAGGCTACTCATGCCAATGTGTGTTTTTTGCAGAAGGACTTTGCCTCAGTCTCCCGTGTGATCCTCGACGTGTTTTCAATTTCCGATTTTTGGGAAGGCAGGGTGTTTAACGTTCCCAGTGTACTGTTACTATTCCTATTTATGATTTACTATTTACTATAACTAAAACTATTACTATTTATTTACTAGTTACAAACTATTACTACTACTATTACTATAAGTACACCTATTTACTATTTACCATTTACTATCTCCTATCTACTTCTACTATTACTCTGACTCTTACTGTTACTACTCCTATTGCGATTACTATTACTATTACTATTGCCAGTCCTATTGCTATTACTATTACTTACTATTATGACTACTATTGTTACTGCTAATGCTAATGGCAATAGTACTAGAAATAATGAGAGACATAGTATGACATAGTACTGGAATTGGCAACAGTAATACTATTGCTACTACTACTTTTACTATCACTCCTACTATTGCTCTTACGGATACGAACACTATTACTATTACTATCCCCACTACTCTTACTACTGTTGATGATATAAATCCTGCATACCTTACTTAAGGACCCTAAACTATGGGAATTATAGCATATTCCTTACTGTGGGTAATGCAGGATTTACATCATCAACCGTATTGCTACTCAGTTCCACCCTGTGTCCGAGAGTCCGTTTGTCGCGAGGGCACTCTGCTGGCGGCGCGGGCCTGCCATCTGTGCCTGTCGTACCTCGCAGAGAGTCCCACAGGGTCCTAAGTACCTACTGACCTACATACCCAGAGGGTCCATATACATATAAATATATATATATACACATACATAATTATATATATATACTACCATGATGGAATTAGGTCCCAAAAGATCATCCCAGTATGTATGGACCCTCTTGGATAGTAGGGTTTCTATTGTAGGCATTGCTATGATGGTTTGGGTAAGTATCCCACATTCAAGTACTTAGGCACCTTTGGGAATAGCTACATCTAGCACCCTTTTTGGAACCCTTACTTACCATAAGACTCCGTACCCCTTATGCATGAAGACGAAGAACATAACGGAATGCAAATTCTGGTGGCTGCCTCCCCTCCCTCAGGTCGAGTCTTGTTTGTTAAGCATTCTCAAATCCAACATGCCACAATCAAAAACCAGAAAAGACTGAAGCTGAAACATCGACTTCCGGCGAAGAGTGATATTCATATATAGCCAGAATCCAGCTAGAACAAAGCTTAAAGCATCATAATCACGCCCACCACTGTTGCCCGTAGCGCTCGTCACCGTCACCATCATCATCGTCACCACCGCCACCACCATCATTATATAACCCATGTCATCATCACCGTCGTCAAAGTCACCATCACCATCATCATCATCGGCGACCTCGTAAACAACATCCTATGATAACCCCAAGCCCGAATGTGCACCAGTGACAGGGGCCTCTTCGCAATGGCTTTGGGAATGAGCTGCAGAAGACCTGGGCTCAGAGCGTAGGATGATGTCTTGCGCCTAGGGCTTTGGGGTATAGGGCTTTAGGGTTTGGGGCTTTAGAGAGTTTTTAGGGTTTTGGGGATCAGAAACACAGAGCAGTTTGGCTTGGGGTGCGTTGGGAGGGCATCGACCAGCTTCAACTTACAAGGCAGGGTTGAGGCACGGTTGAGGCTGAGGGTTTAGGGTTTAGGGTTTTCGGGTTTTAGAAGCACTGCGTCTTAGGGGGTGGTTCTCAGCATGGCATTGAAACTCGAGGGTTGATAAGCCCCTTACAGCCTACACCTCTATGTCGAAATCCTGGAATGTGGCCCAAAAACCTACCTTTTTTAAGGATATATATATATATATCTGTATATATCTATATACACATATATATATAGAGACACGATCATAAGGAGCCCTAAAAAGGTAGGTTCTTTCGGCTACAAGTGCACCCTAGGCTCCTAAAGCCGCACAATGGCGCTAGCCAGAAACTTTTGGGCTCAACACAGGGGCCTTACTAATCAGAATAAAGGTTTTGGGGCAAATTCTCCGATTAGTCGCTTCGGGTTTGGGGCTTGGGCTGCAGGGTTTAAGGTCTATTTTTGTTCGGGCTCAGGTTTATCGGTTTCTTCACCGGGCCAGCGTCTAGGTGTGGCCGGGCCCTTTCAAACCATGCTAAGACCCAAGTTGGCCCAAGGTCCTGCACCGGAATCCGAAGTCAAAAGTCCAAAATCTGCAGCGCAAATCACCAAGAGTCCGTGTACGTACACTGTACAGGTTAATTGGGTGTGGGGTTGAGGAGTTACGGTTTCAGATGTCTGCAGGGTCAGAGTTTACAGTTTAGGGCAAAGAGTCCTCCTTGTCGATCGACTTTTGTCGCCTGAAGGTCCTAGCCAGATCAACCGGCTTTATGGGCCTCAGAAAACTGGCATATTAATAAACATCCTGCGGTATTCTGGCTTCTACACAACGAAGAGAATTACGGGACTGTAGATAGCGTTCTGAAGCTCCTGACTCTACGAAATACGAAAGTCTTAAACCTTCCTGGCCCTCAACTCCAAGCCTCAAAGCTCTAAGCACACCCGAAACCTGCACCCTTAGGCCCCCCAAACCTCACCACCCCCACCCCCTTGCCGAAACCAACCATTTTCACCTCCGAAGCTCTACGACCCTGTGCCTAATCACCTCTAGCCGTAGCCTTTCGAACCGGGTGTCGACGCGCCGTCGTCCTCGTCCCTCCACGTTAAGGGAGCCTGATGGGGGCTTTCGCAGTGAGGGTTTCTGGGATGAATCTGGTCCTGCCTTTGGCCTGGCGTCAGACCGTCAAGGCTCCTTAAACCCTAAACCCTAAACTAAACCCAAATCACCAAGACCTCACCCGAGGCTTGCAAACCCAAGCGCTCAGACACCAGACTCCATGCCCAGACTCTGCATACGAAGCAGTCTCTAGTTTCAACTTGCAGCCTCCTGCCCATTGTCCTACACCGAGGCCCTAAACCCTACGGCTGATGTAGGGTTTAGGGTTTAGGGTTGATATAAATCCTGCATTACCCATAATGAGGAAATATACCACAACTCCCGTAGTTTAGGGTCCTTAAGGTCATGCAGGATTTATATCATCAGCCGTAGCATCCTAAGCCCTAAACCTGGCCAGAGGCCTGAAGGCAACATCTAAACCCTAAGCCCCACCCTACCTTGAAGACCAAACGACCCTTAAACGTAAGAGCCTGTTTGCCTTATACTATGGCATCTGAACCCTAAACCCTCTTAGGGTACATTTCGCCCTCAAGGTGCAGGGAACCCGCATAAACCGTAGAGCCGCTTTAGAACCCTATTCTCCTATTAAGCCCTACAGTCTTTTGATAGCCATACAATATATTCCTATAAAACCGTACATCCTATGACGAACCCCGAAGCGCTATACTCATATAACACCCTGTAGGGTTTAGGGTTTAGGGTTTAGGGTTTAGGGTTTAGGGTTTAGGGTTTCCGGCTATCCTATGACAAAGACTCGCAAACCTATAAAAACCCTGAGCCCTACACTCCATAAAGTCCTATAAAACCCTGCCACCCTAAACTCCCGAAGCTCCTGTCACAGCCTGCCAGAATACTGGGGGAAAACCCATAAACCCTAAAATCCATAAGCTCCGATACAACCCTGCCAAAAAGCTTTATTATCATATGAAAAGACCAGCCCTAAACGCTCGAACCCCCCTGCATGACCGAATACCAGAGGCCTGGCTGCTGGTGGAGGAAGCAGTTGGCACATCTGGAACGGGTTGAAGGTTTCAGGGTTAGAGGTTTGGGATTTCGTTGCTTAGGGGTTCGGCGTGGCTTAGTTAGGGCCAAGAGGCTTTAGGGGTTTTGGAGGTTGAGCAGGTTGGGGGCTTCACAGGGTTTCCGGGTCTTGGAGGGGTTGGGGGTCTTAAAGGGTTCAGGGGGTTGATGTGGTTAGGGGCTTACTTGGAGGTTCATGGGTAGTGGGGGTTATAAGTAGGGTAACTATAGCTATCACCCAAATTACGGGACATATAACCCCACTTATAACTACCAAGGAACCCTAACCCCCTAAACCCTAAACCCTGAACCGTAAACCCTAAACCCATACTTTATAACTACCCATGAACCTCCGATTAGGGGGCTTTTGCGGTTGGGAGGTCCGGGTCCAAAAGCTGGGGCTCTTGGTGCAAGGTCCACCTTGCACTACTCGATGGCACCGCGCCGGCATGACACAATAGCAATACTCGGAGTTTCATGGAAGTTCGTTGTTTGGGTTAACTGATGGTAAAGAATTATGCTCATACAAACTTATCATAAAGATTGATGAGCCGGGAAAAGGAACATGAAGGAGCTAGCAAGCTAGCAACCTTCGGTCGATCGTAAGATTTGGACTCGCGATCCGTGGGACCGAATCTTTTGCTGTAGCTCCTAGGGCTTAGGGGTGGAGGGTTGAATTTAGGGCTTCGGGTATTTAGGGGTTTAAGGGTTTGGGGTTTAGGGTTTGTTCAGTAGCCTGGGAAACTAACAGTTAACATATGAGGTTTTACAAGGATTATTGTACCCCAAAAAGGTTAAAGCTTACCGACTCTACGACTGAGGGCAGAAGCACCTTTGGCTTCGTTTTTGAATGCGTCAGTGTTTCACGCACACATGCACCAAAATCCAAAACTCTAAGCCCTAAAGCCTAAGCCGGATAAACCATAAAAACCTAAGCCCTACTGCGGTAGGACGAAAGTTCGTCGTACCCCTGCATGTTGCTATTGAAGTTCTCCTCTAGACTCCTCCACCCAGTCCTCCGTC